>VNJV01009148.1:0-16379 GCA_008042635.1 Drosophila nikananu | reverse complement strand
AGACGGTGAGCTGGAAATACGTCATTTTTGGTGGTTAACAATAATTCAGGTCTGTTGATCGAAGTAAAAGAGCTGTTAGTTTTTTTCCTAATTTTCTTCTGTAAGCGACTAGATCCAAATCGCTAAAGGATTTGCTATGGCATTGCCGGATTAACAGCAATGTCCTCCACAGAATCCAGGCCCACTTGGACCACACCAGGAGTTGAATGGTCCATTAAAGCACCCAAAACAAGGGTCATAGAAGCCACTGGGTCCGGAACCGCCGCATGCACACAATGCAGCGCAAGGATAGCATGGATTTCCGCAGCACATTTTTATATGGCGAGATCTTTACACAAAAATTAAATAACAAAATTTTACATTTATCAGACTAGATGAATTAATTTTTTTTACCTTACTCGGTTGACACAAAAACAGGAAAAGAAAAAAGTTTCTATCGTTCAACAGACCGAACGTTATGGATATTATGGTTACAACTGAATATTGGAAAATAATACACGTACATGTAGAAGAAATTAAGATCCAGAGCCTACTAAAGCTCGGATTTACATTCCTTATTAAGCCTGAATTTATAATGATTCAAATACAAACAAGAAAGGAAGAAAACTTCGGCATGCCGAAGTTTAAATACCCTTGCAGTAAGTAGAAGAAAAAGAAGAAAAATGTTCTGCCTTTTTCTTTTTCATCGGGTACTGAGTTTGTTATCTAAATGAATTGATATATATGTATATTCCTATGGAAGCTATATAATATAGTGGTTCGATTTGAATAAAATTAAAATTCTAGAATAATACAAAACGGCCATGTCTCAAATTTTATGAAAATATGTGGAAAATTGGCTTAGTCAGATTTTTTTCCTCAAAATTTTCCTATCGGTCCAATGGCAGCTAAATGATATAGTTGTCCGATTTTGATAAAACTAATTCCGAAATTCTAGAATAATCCAAAATGCGCATAACTTAAATTTTATTTAAATATTATAAATATTATTTATTTATATTATAATTAAATGACATGGCTAGATCGACTCGGCTGTTTATGCTGATCAAGAATATATATACTTTATAGGGTCGGAAATGGCTCCTTCACTGCGTTGCAAACTTCTGACTAAAATTATAATACCCTGCAAGGGTATATAAATACAAACAAATATGGTATATTTCAGATTATGTATTATTTATTATTAACTATGTAACCCGTATAAAACCCGCAAAATGTATAGGAAGCACCCGAGACTGTTTTTGTAACTGAATTAACTGTGTAGTAAACTCTTATTAAAATTTGTAATGCTTTTTCGTGGTATGAAAACCACACAACAAGCTCCCCATCTGAAGGATTGATACGAGAGACAGAGTGGAAATGAACGGGTCCGCACCAATTTCCACTCACGCTCTTCCCGTGCCGGAGAAATTAATTGAATTATTTGAGCCAATATTCGCCATGAACTGAGAAATATAATGGTGAAATTAGCCTCTGCGGGTTTTTCAACATGCACCCTTTTAACAGAAATTAGCGGGAAAAATATCAAAGAATCTCTAAATTCAGAAGTTTGAGAATTCTTACATTTTTATTTTGACTATTTCACTGCACTGGCAAACCGGTCTTAAATTTTCTTTACTTTTCCGATCCCAAACAAGCTACTTGTCTTTCGATTTGAATATAAATAAAACCAAAAGTAGATGAAAATATGATGAAAATTACTGAAGGTTTAACTTTGTAAATTTTATATTTTTCTATTAAGTTTCCTATTGTTCCTTTGGCAGAAAAAAAACATGCAAGCAAAACTGGATTTTAGACATACATGTTCTTAAAACAAACTTTAACGTCCCGCAGTAAGCTTTCTTGTTTCTTCCTTGTTGTCAGCATCAGTTTGACAATTTATGTAAATTACACAGGACGACAAAAAAAAAACGGAGACTAGATAATAATGATGGTGAAATATTAATGGTAATAACGGTCACAGTATCAAAGTGTCGTCTTTGGTTGGGTTGGGAGCTTCGAAGTTTTTCTTAGGTTTAATACATTTCCGACCATTTTTATATTCTTGATCAGCATCAACAGCCGAGTCGATCTTGCCAAATCCGTCCCACAGTTTTAAAGCTATCTGAATGAAACTTCGCAGATAGTGTTCTAAATGTGCAAAAAAAAAATCTGGCCTATGTGTAAATTCCCCTTAAATTAAGTAATCTTAACTTTATTTTCTCAAAATATGTACGCCATGCTTCCGCAATACCAATGTACAGTCTGCGGACTGAAAAACATTTGAATTTTTGTCGAGCTGTGTTATCATTTGTAACCGAGCTGAGTGAAATATATTCGCACAAGCAGAACAAACTGCGGAACACCAAAAGAAGCAGCCTGAGAGCGTTGTGAAGTTGAAGACGGAAATGATTGATTTGCCATAATGTCTGGCAAAAGCAAAGACAAAACGCCTGTCCTCTTATGAGTTTTCTATTTGAGTTTCTGGCACTCACTTCTCTCCGATGTCGGTACCAAGGCATTGTGTTTAAAATGCAGCCACGAGCTTTTGAGGGGACTAAACAACAATCCATCATATTGTCCGGATTTACAAAGCCCGGCTTAACACAAGAGGGAAAATGTTTCCACGATTCGAGGACGCCGTTCTTGACTTTCTACGTGTAATTTGCTCTGGCTGTGACTTTGAAATCCGCCGATAATCGGGTTCAAAGGAGCCAGAACCATGAATATTTTGTATAAGTAACACATGTACCAAAGGGATAGCAACAATTAAACCAGACTAAATCAATAACATTGAATAAATTTAAACAAAACACAGAAATATTTTATTTTTCATGTATGTAAAATGTATTTTATATTGGTGCTTTTTAAAACTTGTTTAAAAATAGACTTATATTGTAATTGTATAAAAGTACATATTTGTGAAAAGCACTTCACAAAAACTTGGAGGTATGTCTGCTGGCTTAAGTCAAGTAGTGAACTGGTCCATTTGTCAATTTAATTTTTATTTTTTGCTCCTTACCTGCAGACACAGAACGTGTTCGGAGTTTGAATCTTTTCCCATTTCTGTTGTGCCCGGGTTAATGCATTTCTCGTTAATTAAATTAAGGCGACCCTGTAGGCGAATTGAGTGGTGTGCTAAAATTGGTGGATACATGCGGCTGGAGCTTAATTGTTTTGAATTTACTCGCGTATGGGGAGATGTATAATGTTCATCCGGCATTAACTGCTGTTAAAGTTTTTTCGAGATGCAACTTACTTTCCCACACATTGCTCACTTGCTTACGCCTACTTCGGATGCCAGCCAAGCGTTGGATTTTTAGCAGAGTTTCTGTGTGCTGCCCTGCCCCATAATCTCGGCTCTCTGACAAGGGAGGGGCAGAGGGCAGGAAGAGCTGTGTAAGCTGTGCTTAAAGTTCGAGCAAACTTTTAATTTAAATTGAAATGCGAGTGCAGTTGAAGCGTAGCGGTTGGAGCTGCCTGCCACCTTGATTGACGCAATGAATGATTGCGAGCAAGCAAATCCTGCGGAAGTTGCTGCAAGAGTCGGATGCCGAGGGTGTGCCGCCTTTTGGATTTATGTTGTTCCCAAAAGTTTCGGTTTGTCACCCTCTGAAAATAAATCGAAGACAAAGTTGGTTCTACGTCCAGGCAATTCTCTTAATATGACTGCTAATGCTGCTTCCGCCGACTTCCAAGTTGAACATATGTAGTCCAAAGTCTGTAGAAACCCCTTTCGATCTCTATAAACATTAAGCCCCTGTGAAGAACGATTTCCCACAATTTGTATTGGAAATTTTGTGAAAGGATCAGAGCTATCTGTTGCTATTTTCTTATTTTTATACCATGTACCGTAGGTACAAAGGTATATTAAGTTTGTGCAAATGTATGTAACAGGCAGAAGGAAGCATTTCCGACCCCATAAAGTATATATATTCTTGATCAGCATCGAGTCGATCTAGCCATGTCCGTCTGTCCGTTTTTACGCAAACTAGTCCCTCAGTTTTGAAGCTATCTGGATGAAACTTTGCATTAATATAACTGTTAAAAAAAATTTTTTTTTTTTGCTAAAAATGTGCCAACACTGTCTCGTAATACCCCAAACTTTTGTACCCTGCCTTTATTTTTGTTTTACTCCAGCTATCCTCTTCAAGAATAACTCTTAAACATAGAGCAACAAACTGTTATTGGTTTTGCAGTGCATTGCAGTGTGAGCGGCATTCAAACGAAAAATTAAAAAACAAATTTTAAAAAGATTAAGTGAACAATGGAAGTCTTTAAAGAAAGGTATTAGCTACAATTTTTAATTATATTCCTGCACTCAGCATATTTTGTTTATTTTTAAGAATTAATGTAAAGTGTGTCCAATTTAAGTAATAATGTATATGTAAACTAAAAGTTCACTTAGATTTTTAGTTGTTTAGTTAATCCGAGTTAATGATCAAACTTATATTAAAATATTAAACTATATTTATAGATTATTTGGTGTAAATTTCAGCTGCAAGTTTTTGCAAGCTTTTGCGCAACAATAAAAAGAGCATTTTTTGGTCGCCCGCTCCATACAAGATGATTTGATATAGTAGTCCGTTCTTGATCAAATTAAAACCGAAATTCTAGAATAATACAAAAAGGGCGATATCTCAAATTTTATGAAAGTTTTTTTCTTCAAAAATATTCGATCGTTCCTATGGCAGCAATATGATATAGTCGTTCGGTTTGTCTACTTTTTACACAATATATTTAATATATTTTTCTAGATTTACTGTAAAAATTTCATAGTGATATCTCTACTAGAAGTATTTTTGGCCGGCCGCTCCATACAAGACCGACCACTGTGAGATGGAGCGTTTATATTTGACCATTCAAGGAAAAGGGCCAAAACGCAAAAAAGAGACTATAATAATCAATTGTGATATATCGGCATGTAAGACGTGAATGGCTCTTTTCGTGGAGTTTAGTAAATCGGTGGGCGGAGCAGAACTCGGAAAGGGGACCTAGCTGAGCCTTGTACTCCCGTGTGGTCCAGGCCCAACTGGCGAAGATTTCAGATTAAGACATGTTGAATTCATAATTGCAATTGCCAAAGATGAATTGCTTGGTAAACGATGCGACTAGATGTATTTTTTATACCCTTGCCGGGTATTATTAGTTTAGTGAGAAGTTTGCAACGCAGTGAAGGAGGCATTTCCGACCCTCTAAGTTATATTTCTTTTTGATCAGCATCAACAGCCGAGCCGAGATCTAGCCATGTCCGCCTGTCCGTCCGTCCGTCCGTCCGTCTGTCCGTTTCTACGCAATCTAGTCTCTCCGTTTTGAACCTTAATTTTTGAATCTTAATGAAACTTTGCAGATAGGCTTCTATAAATTGGAAATTTTGCCAGATGTTGATTGGTCATTAAAAAAAATGTATGTATATATATATATATATATATATAATCATGGTTTAGTAGGGGAAAGGTGGCAGTTGTGGACACCACTTTTTTCACTTATATCTTTTTGACTGGAGCATATTATTCGGACATGTGCATATCAATGGAAAGCTAATGACATTAGCTGACTAGTTTTTGAATAATTACAGTGATATCTATCACTGAAAGAAAAATTTTTAAGTTTTTGTAAAATAGTCATTTTTGCCAACTTTAGATTTTAAGGGGGGTTGTGGACACCTTTGAAGAATGTGCTAAGATAAGGAAAGTATCAAGTTAAACGTAATCAAATGAAGAAAAAATTGAAGTTTATTCATTTGTAAAGGCAAAAAAATACTACGCATGACATCATTCTCCATCAGAATCACAATTCGCGCATGTGAAATAGCTGGCACGCATGTCAGCACACTTGAAGTGCACTGGCCGATCACATTCATTGCAGTGAACGGTGTTGGAGGCGGTAAATTCTTTTGGCAACATCTTTATGCAAATGATGAAAAAGTCCTTATGTTAATCGTCCGACGACTTCTGCTTCTTGGAAGGCGTCGATAGTTTAGCACGTTTTGCCGGTGTTTTGGCTGGCGGTGATGTGCGACCGCGCTTAGATGGTTTTTCGGCTGCTGTTGCCGTTGAAAATTCCTTGGCAACCTTTTTGAGTTTTGCCAAATCCTTGGTCGTCTTAGCCGCTTTTTTTGATGCACGTTCGTCAGCCTTCTGCTTCAAAACTGTTAAAACTTCGATTTTCTTTTTAATTTTTGTTGGGCGTCATGACTAAAAACATCGTAGAAAAGCATAAAAACATATTTACTTATTTACCTGTCCCTATAATTCAAGGTTATTAATGTTATTACCATTATAATAATTTATGTTGACATCAACAGCAACATTTTACGATTTGTCAAAAAAAATTGGGTGTCCACAACCCCCGACATTTAAGTGTCCACAAATCATATGAAAAACTTTTTAATTGTGAAAATTTTGTCCAAACCCGATGTGGAACTAAATTTCGCGTCAAAAAATCAATTGCACTCACCTTCTTAATTAACACACTACACACGGTGACACTTTTAAAAACATGCAAAAAAACTTTTGTGACTTTTTTCACCGTGAAAAAATGCATTTTTCCGGGTCACAAAGCAGACGCGTCCGTTCCGTTTGGTATTCGGCACGAAATAATCGAGCTTCAATAGCGCACTCATGACATTTGACAGATCTATATATCTTTCCTGTGTCAAAAGTTACACAGGGGTGTCCACAACTGCCACCTTTACCCTACTAATCAAATTAGTCTTAACTTATGATTTAGTACCTACACAAATTTGTATTTCATTAAAAGTACTAATCAAATTAGTCTTAACCCATAATTTAGTACTTACACAAATTTGTATTTCAGTATAAGCCCAGAGAGAAATAACCTTATTTACATATACTGCCACCCTTGAATTTTGTCTTACCACTTCATTTTCATATTTTTAAGCCTTTTTATTTGTCCTTTTTTTTACTCGATTGTTTGTATTTTTGTTAGCTTCCACTATAGTCATGCATATTTAATGTAGATTTAAGATGCGTGCTCATGCAATTTCTCACACAAATCCTTTTATTGCACATTCGGCTTATGTCATGAGTTTATGATGTAGGACCAATTTCGCACGCCTCTCATAGCCCCTCCCCCTATCAGGAGCGATGTGATCCGATGTGGCTGCGTTTTTATTCGGCCAGCCATCACTTGAGGGAAAACCGCCTCCTATTTTATTGGTCACATAACAAAAGATTACAGGCCACGAAAAGTGACCGAAATGGGAAGCCCAAAGCCAAAAATTCGTTTCGGACCTTGTCCGCAAATGTGGCCAGATAGGAATCTTTATGTCTACGTGGTTATAAAAATATGATGTGAGTTTTATTTATATAATATTACAATGTTTCGAGTTTTTCCTTTTTGGGTTTGCCAGCAATTTAGTACTTGAATAGGACAGGTTGTAGGACAGGTTCTAAGCCAAGTGGTTAAAGGCTAACCAAATTTAAAGTCCTTCCAACACTAACGTGACTTGAAAATGGTTTAAGAGAAACAAAGAAAATTAAAGAAAAGCGAGGATGAGCATCGCGTAATTGTATTTCTTATAGTTTTCCTTTTTTAGGAGCTTCAATCGCAGTTCGTTTGCAACAGACGTTGTTTCTATATACAAATGCTTGGCATGTCCCTCTTTTGTTGCTTGGCAGCGCCTTGAGTCCGCACTTAAATTCAGATAATGCCATACGACGCATCGCGACGCAGCCAAATCGAGAGGCGTCAATTGGACGCCAGAGACTTGTCAGTTTCGAAATTTAATAAAGAAGAATCCGATCCGAGACGACTTGTTCAGATTTGTATAACATTTTATAATATTTTTCTAAAATGAAATGCATAAACAATATTCGTTTTTTATATAGTTTTGATATAAGAAAAATCTACACGGATTGGCACTTTATATTTATTCATTCGGCAAGATAAAAATAAAGATTTATGGGCGGTATTGGGTGATTTAAACTAAAAACAAAAGGGAGGCGTTATACGAAACATATAATAATTTGGTTTTCATAACATTTCAAAAACATTATTTTTAAATCGCATAAAATAGCTATATTTTAGATTTGAAATATTTAATAAAATATATATATTTTTTTAATAATAATAATATAATAAATATATGGGCAACTCTCTGAAAAGGTCAACCGCGGCAAAAACCACAAAATATGCTCTAAAATAAATATTTTTAACAAAGTAACATCAGGAAATGTTCCAATGGATAAAATTTGAAAGCCTTTATCATATTTTAAAACAAATTTTAAAATATTCGAATGCAAACTCGCGGAAATTTCCATTTCTCATCATTTTGATGAAAAACACCATAAAAAAGATCATGTTATGTTTTGACAAAAATCTCCAAAGCAGAGGAACTAAGCTTAGACTTTTGCTTTCTATCATCACTGGGAGATTTCAAAGAGTCAAAAGATACCACATTTATACTTCTCTGATTTAGCTAAATAGTAAAAAAACATAACGAAAAGTACGATGGAATTTTCTGTCGCGTGCGACAGTGTTTAAAATTCAATTAAAAAAAAAATACTTAATTTTTTAAATTGAAACAAAAATTTTTATTAGTAGAAATCAATGCATTGCTCTGTAAAATTATTTGCATTATTGCAATCGGGGCTTGAACTGGATTTCAAAAAAGTGACTTCTATCTGAGTCGCGTGCAAATACCTCAAATTTTTGTGATTATTTTGAAAACGAACCTCTGCCCAAAATCGACATTGGCACCATATATAGTGCTAATCAAGAGCTTTAAGTTTCATATTTTGTAAAAATTACATAAATTCTTGGTACATGTTTTTTGCAAGTTCGAATGTGTACGAATGTCGCGTTCGACATCAGAGAGTTACCCATATATAATTTTCAATAACTAACCTAGTAAATATTATATCTACAGCTTTACAGTTACAGGTTGTCATTCACATTGCAGCTTTATGAAATACAAAACGGACTTGTTTCAAAGTTTATGAAAATATGTTAAAAAACCGCAATGTAATAATTTTAATTTTAGTCAGAAGATTATCTGCACATTTCTTTTAAAACTGATTTTTGATTTTTGTATAATCGGACAGACTTACGAAAGGACGGACAGACGGACATGGCTCCAAAGACTCCGCTGTTGATGCTCA
The DNA here is from genome assembly GCA_008042635.1 of Drosophila nikananu. NCBI lineage: Eukaryota > Metazoa > Arthropoda > Insecta > Diptera > Drosophilidae > Drosophila > Drosophila nikananu. Next base: position 7,275 of record VNJV01009148.1, on the reverse strand, counting down.
TCAAGACGATATATACTGTAAGGGTCGGATATGAATCCTTCATTGCAGTGCAAATTATGATTACATTTGTAATACCCAGCAAGGGTATAAAAAGGTCAGGTGGATATGTCAATGCTGCATAGAAAAAGATTCCTTCTTGGTCAGAGTTCTGGACCACGATCAAAATAAGCTTTGAAAATACATTTCGTTTCACCGATCGTTGTGGTGAAATTAAAAATAACAAATAAATCAAATATTTCTAAGGTCATGTTTAGGAACATAAATGTGAAACGCAGAAAATCTACGCCTGGCTGCCTATTGGGGCTTGTCACTCCAATACCTTTAAGAATTTCCTAATAAACTCGACTGACACCCAAAATAATTAATCTCAATTATGACATAGTTTTGTATTCAACCCTGGTAGCAAGTTTCCTTCTCCTTTCTTTTTGTTTTGTAGTATTTTAAATTTAAGATCCACTTGTATGGGCATGGGCTCTCTTAATGTTGTCCAAAAATTGTCGGTAAATCAGGTGCAAAACGTGATGTGCTTTCGATAAAGTGCACATTAAAAAACACAAAATAAGGCTGGAGGTAAGACAGAGAAAACTTTTAATGCGCTTAGGCGACGAAGGATACACGAACGCTGAATGGTAAATGCCACACGGTAAACAAAATAAAAACCGAAGCAAACCACATCAACGGTCCAGGTCCAGCACTTAAAATCTACCAGCCTCAGCCCCCGTGTCTCTCTTAAACAACAACCGAATGCGTGACCAATTTTTCTAAACGGAAAATAACAAGGAACCAAGAGGGAGCACGTCCGGGTTTCAGTCTCTTCGACGAAGGCAATGGTTGCTGAGGCAAGACCAAGTTTGAAGTATTACGAAAAAGGTTTCGATGGCCAAAGCATTTTGAAAACTGCCTAATTAAACCCCGTTAATAAAGCGTATCCAGAGATCAAATAGGATCTTGATTGATTGAGAGGTTACAGATACTTCAAATTTGTGAAAACAAAAAGTCACCGCGCGGGTCCACCAAGGTGGTCATTCTTCCTCCTTCGAATAAATTTTAGTGCAGTGCAGTGCGGCACTGTGAGAGGCAATAACTCAATACTGCATGACTGTTTTATGACAGGACTACATTAAGTTCTGCCACGAATCCGAAAACTTGTAAAGTACACTATTTTACTATTAAATATATTGTATAATGAATTACAAACGGTACAATTATATTATTACAGCAACAACATATGTATAACAAAATGTTATACATATGTTGAGTTTTACCACGAAAAATTGTCAAGTAGAATATTTTCTGCGTATATGTTTACTGGCCCAAAGAATCATTAGAAAGGCCAAAGAAAAATTGTAATCAACGGACTAACTATAATGTTGGTCCAAAATAATTAAATAATAATTATTATCATTGATGACTAATTAAATTGGAAACAAAAAAAAAATAATAATAATACGAATCATTTAATCCGAAGAAAAGTTTAGGAGTCTGCCATTCAGTAAACATCAGAATGTTAGAAAAATTAGCAGAAGTATCGAGGTTTCCCCATCTTCCTATCAGTTTTATATGGCAAAGCGCCCTCCGAGACATTTGCTGGCAGTTACTGCTCTTGTCGTAGACAAAGATGCCAAACAAAGGTACTCTTACCCGACATTGGCGAAAAATTAATTAAAACTTACCTCAATGAACTGACACACAATTAAAGTTTACGCAAGAGGCACGACAAACAAGTCAACATCCAAAGGGGCAGAAGAGAACAAGGATGAGAAGGCTCCGCATAGAAGACTGCATGGACCGGGGGGACGATGACGACCAAATGAAATGTTAAACGGGCCATTAAACGCAACCCAAGAGGGCCAGGAGAAGGCCCTGTAACGGGCCGTTTATTGGCCAAAAGCAAACAGAGGTCAGGAGCGGAGAGCAAATGCCAAATGCGACAAGGAAAAACAGAAAAGAAACAGACAGAAAAAATAAAGAGCCAACACAGGGCGAATAAACAATATGAACCAAACTGGAGATGAACTCTAAGGCTGCGCCTTGTTTGTCTTGGACTTGAGCTGCCATCACACTATGGAGAAATTTAGCGTATTTTTGGAATTAATAAATAACTAGCTTAATTTACTAGCTGTGAACAGGAACTTTACCCTTCGTACCTAGGCAGATTTTAAATTGAAATTATCCGGATTAGGCCACAACTCTTATAGAATAGATCGGTTTAAATTAAAAAACCCTAAGTAACATTTAAATAGTATACTCTTTGACCAAGTTTACAAAATTACATCCTAGGATTAATTAATTAGAATTAATTTACTTTGCGACGTTATGAAAAGGTTAAGCAAATTTTAATTTCACAGCAAGTTTGCTATGAGAAGAGAAATTCTAAATTCGCAAATTATGGCTGTACAATATGGATAGAAACTCTCATTAAAAAAACAAAAAAGCGAAAAAAACACTTTTACACAATAAAATGTATAAAAAAACGATCAAACTCCCCACAGTGCAATAGTACGGGAGAGGAAGAAAAGACAGTAGGAACAAAACAATTAACAATATCCATTTGTAATTGACTCAAACAATGAATAAAGCAGTAACTGTGGTGGCAGAACTAGAAAAAGCGAAGGAAAAGATGTTAGCAAAAAATTATTGTGATGCACAGTCTCAGACACACAAGCCTATTGACATGAGCAATTAACAAATAAATTGTCTTTAAAGATATGTGCTAATGACTCAAATATGGAATGTTCATAGTGATTTAGTAACCAGAAATAAAACTTATTACAAAAGCAAGAAAGATGTTCTAGACTTGCCACAGAGCTGGTATGGTCAAATTTGAGTTAATTCGCTACTTTTATTCTATTTAAAAATTTACGTGTTCACGGGCGATAAAATGAAATGCACAAAAAGATTAGAAAGGGTAGGTAGGTAGGTAAATATATAAACTTTTAATATGATTTCCTATGCTGTCAAAGTACTTAAAACAGAAGTCCGCTGTGGTTTTATCTATTACTTATATATATAAAATATATATAATATGAATTATCGATGGGTTATTAAACTTCAAGTGTATACAAACTTCAGCCAGCCTCAGTGGTGAAACAAAATACTCAAAAAATGCTGCCATGCTGGACGATTGACGTATGTACATATATGGCTAAATCGACTCGGCTGTTGATTATGATAAATAATGTATGCATATACCATATAGGGGCGGACATGATTAATGTAAATATATTCCTGTTAATTTAAATATATGTAAAAAAACTTTACAAAGACTTTACATATAGGGGCGGACATGATTAATGTAAATATATTCCTCTTAATTTAAATATATGTAAAGAACTTTACAAAACTGTGTTTTGGCCAGAATAGATCGTTGCAATGACTAAATGAATACTATTAATTTATATTATATATTATATATTATATTTTAATATGTTAGTTTAGTTTTTTAATCTACTCCAACATTACATAAATAAAATAAATAAATATATTAAACAATTCGAATAAAAATTTTAATTGGGACTTGGTGGTAATTAAACTCTCTTCTATTTTTCATAAGCAGTGTACGCCGACTTATCGATTTGATAAAAGCGTCGGCTTCCGTATATACATGTGTATGTTTGTTTAAATTACAGTATTTTACAAAAAAAAAAAAAAAACTCAGAAAGTAATGAGAACGTATTTTGACCTGTGCTTGTTAAGTTTTGAAGAGGTTTGATTCTCATTGTTATTGAGTTCCTTCCAAATAGAAAATGAATTGTGCTTAATGAGGGTCCTCAAGCAGGTCAACATTTGAGTGGATTATGTAAAATGTCATACACAGAATGCGACATAGCTGAAATAAACTCTTTAGTAGATAAAGGATGTTTTAATCAGAATATTTTCATGACATCTTAATAAACCCTTATGATGCTTTTATGAGGGTGAAATAGGATGGTCGAAATCAATTTTTATACAGCTACTTATTAAGTGCAGAAAAATGGTTAGATTTCGTTAGCCCTTTCGATCCTAGCGTTGCTCCTTAGCAAAATTAAATTATTTTTTTGGTAAAAGGGACAATGAATTCAGTTATTTTAAATACAATTAAATGCTGCGGGATTTTTCATTGCAGAGAGATTGAAGAGGCTGCAGTCCGATGGCGCCTACTTTGCCGTTTGCACAAGGGTCAGAAACTGAGTCTGTCGCAAATTATTTGATATGCATGTACAAATGTACATGGAATTGAATTTTCTAATACATGAAATGTGCACATAATTGGTCTGGTGCTAACATCACTCTGGCACACAAAAGCACTTACAAGCAGCCATTGACTTTTCTAGACAAGTTACCTAGCTTATGGTTATCCGTCACCGTACGTACAAACGAATAACTCCTAATTGTGTAAAATATTCAAGTATTTTAGGGGGAATTTAAAATTTTTACTTAGACTGATCATTTAATAAGAATTACATTTCATTTTTTTAACAATTAATGAAATGGTTGATTGCAATTATTTAAACGCGCATTAATGCCACAACAGCTAAAGACCTAAAACTGACTACAACAATCATGCAACATTCCACCAATTTGCAACTAGACATTGTTGAAAGGAGCACTGGGTGCTTTGAATTTGGTTCTAGGGTTACTTTATGGCCAGAAATACACATAACAGTGCATAATTTAAGGTTGTGTTTTCGTTTGATATTCAAAAATTGTAGTTGGGTTTGATCAAGGTGACCTCAGTTTTGCCAGAAAAATATCTGCTTTCAAGCCCGATTCTTGCCTTTAAGAAAATTTCTGTGTGTTGTTATCCTACCATTTTAAATAAGAAATTGCTATGTTAACGTTTTTTCAAATAAACCCCTTTCGTATTACAATAAAACGTTTTTTACGCTGTTAACGTTTTTTTCAAATAAACCCCTTTCGTATTACAATAAAATATAATAATTGCAATATTTACCGAATCTTCTTCTCTTACCGCGTTCCAAAATCTACTCTTACTCGGAAACTTTATTTAAGTGTACCACAGTGCTGTTGATTATAACCAGAAGCTGAAGTTTATCCTCTTCACGTTGCTTCTGGGTTGAGGCTATTGAAAGCCCTCAGCAACTTACTTCTTTGAAAGCATTTTTAGTCACAACGCTTCCATCGCACAGTTGCGCCTTAGATACTTTTGGGTTACAAAAATCATAACTCTTGAACCAGTTTAGATATTTTCATACTTTTTTTTAATGAAAGGTAATTTTAGTACCTTTTGATTACTATATGGTGTGATAAATAGTAGATTTTATACTCGAAAATTAATATTTTTTGAGACAGTTTTCTCAATTTTTATCCAATTTTGAAATACTCTTTTCGTTTATTTTCTCTGAATATGCTAATATGGTGCATATTTAATATTTTAAAAAGAAAAAATGAATACATTGTTAAGAAAAAAAATACTTTTTTTTTGTAGTTCAAATTTTTAATCATTAATGCACTTCATGTTCAATTAATCATTCCATTTTACATCATTTAACATTTTTGAAGAATATTTAATAATTACATATATACAAAAATTCTAAAAATGAAGCTACAGATTTGAAACTTTACACATTTTGTTGTTATATTATAACAAGTTTTGAATAAAAAAATTTGGGGTCCATGTTACCACGCCCCTTTTTGCCTCCCATACAAGCTATTGCCTATATATTATCGATTTATTAGAAAAGGAGCAAAAGATATTACATAGCCATAAAAAAAAAGGTTAAGCCTACAAACTTACGTTCTTAACTTTTGTCAGCAATTGTCAGTTTGTTAGTTATACTCCACTAAAGACAGAGGACATAGTTAATTTTTTCCTATAAAAGCACATAACTAAGACGATACACGCCCTGAACATTCTACAAAAACACATATATATCCTATATACATTAAAAACTACATAGCTTTACCTGTAATTTCCATATTTTACTTTAATTTTTGGTTGCGTAGTAAACCTTGTGTGATATGCCAAAGTAAACAAAAAAATTGCGGAAATTCCTTACGCGCAATTAGCTGATCAAGAGCTTAACTTTGAAAATTCGTAAAAAGCTTGAGAGAAGCTTTTCATGTATTTTCATTTCATTTCATTTCTAACTTATGTGATCAATTTACTTATTGAATACAACAGATTTTATATGTATTTCTTAGGGGCAGGTTGCGGCAGCCGATTTTGAATTTATTGAATTTGATAAAGAACATATACAAGAACAACACCTCATACGCCAAAACCGTAATCCCTTGTAATCCCATTATTTATATTCCATCAAAGTTGAAAAATACGTAAAATTTAGTACTTCGGTAAAACAAGTATGCCTGCACGTGCAAATAATATTATAATTTTATTCTACCTTGGTTTTATTGAGATTTGATAACCCTTTCTATAGAGACTATAACCATGCCGGTCGGTTTCGTATTTTACCTAAAAATCGACCGCAAAGTCTGAATTTGTATAAAAAACTACCTGATTTTTTGGCATCCCAAAAAAGGTTCAACTTTCAACACGTGTGACTGATTTTTATACCCTTGCAGGGTATTATAATTTTAGTCAGAAGTTTGCAACGCAGTGAAGGAGACATCTCCGACCCTATAAAGTATATATATTCTGGATCAGCATCAACAGCCGAGTCGATCTAGCCATGTCCGTCTGTCTGTCTGTCTGTCTGTCTGTCTGTCTGTCCGTCTGTCCGTCCGTTTCTACGCAAACTAGTCCCTCAGTTTTGAAGCTATCTGGATGAAACTTTGCAGATAGACTTCTATATGCTCTCACTGCTATATATGTCGGAACGAGCCGGATCGGCCGACTATATCATATAGCTATATAGGAAAGATCGGTAAATTTTAATGAAAAATATTTGAATAAAATTTGAGATATGGCCATTTTGTATTATTCATGAATTTCGGTTTTAATTTGATCAAAATCGGACCACTATATCATATAGCTGTCATAGGACCGATCAGAAAATTTTGATGAAAAAATCTAACTAAGCCAATTTTCCACATATTTTCATAAAATTTGAGACATAGACATGTTGTATTATTCCAGAATTTCGGTTTTAATTTTATTCAAATCGGACCACTATATCACATAGCAGACATAGGAATATATATATAAATTCATTAAATTCGTTCGCAACACTTTTCGCTCGCAACATTTCTCGTTCGCAAAATTTTTTTTTCGCAACATTTACCTTATGTCAGTACCCGAGAAAACGAAAAAGTCAGAAGATTTTTCTTCTTTTTCTTACTTACTGCAAGGGTATTTAAACTTCGGCATGCCGA
>VNJV01009141.1:0-30784 GCA_008042635.1 Drosophila nikananu | reverse complement strand
TTTTGAGTGCGGCGCATTTGACATATGACAATATGTAAGAAAAAAGTATAGATATAAATTCAAAAGACAATATTCCAAATACTGAAAAATTAAAAAAAAAAAATTAATTTGTGGTAGGAAAGAGTATGTATATTTCGCTATTTTCAGCTTTTCTTAAAATTGTAATTGCTAAATTTGGTATCATCATCGGCCCCCTAGGCGGATGCCATGGCAAATTTCGCACCCGGCCACCCAGGCGTATAAGCAACGGCCCCAGCTACGTCACGATCAAAGCATAAAAAAACTCATAAATGAGTGCGAGTGAGATATGAGACATTGAGTGAGTGCAGATTTCAGTTCACCATTCTGTTAATAATTCTCCGACAAGCTCATGTTAATTTTCCCATATAAAATTCTGCTAAAGGCTCTGTTAATAATTCGCCGACAAGCTCATGTTAAATTCGTGGTGAAGAGAGCGAATGAGTCAGTTTTTCATGGTGAATTCAATATCGATGTTGCTATCGCAACAGTTTATCGACAGCAGACTTGGCGATGTTTGCCGATGTTTTTGTTAGGCGATGCATCGAAAAAAGCGAGTTGGCAGCCTTGATTGTGACAAGGAGCTTTCAGCTGCTCTGAAAGTTTTTGGTAGCAAAAAATAGTAAACAGCTGATTGGCTTTTATTTTGTTATTTTTTGTATAATTTGTAATGTGGCCAAACTGCAACGAAATTTTAAAAATAAAATAAACATGCGAAAGAAAATAAGAATTAGAAATAAATATAAAATCGATTTTAAATTCTTTTTTTTTTTTTTTTAATTTCCGATTTAGTTTTTAAATATTAAAAAAAAAGTGATGATAATAATTATTTGTATTAACAGAAAAGCACTAAATTAAATATAATTGTAATAATAATCGAAAATAATACAAAACAATATTCCAATTGTAATTTCAACGTCTTTTGTCTTTTAAATAAAAATAATAAATAGTTGTATTCCCAGAAAATTAAGGATTAGAAAATATAGACTGTTTGTTGCAATTATAAATTTATTAACTTTTTTTCAATAATAAAATTACTTCTTATTTTTGAATACCAAACGTTAGATTTTTCTTGTTTTACTTGTCCTATCTATAGAAGCAAGCAATATCTATAAAATTTATAGAAACAGGCAGAGAGCGTTAAAAAGAAGTAAATCTATAAGGCCAAGAGTCGTTTCTTAAATGTAATCCCTCGTTTTATATCTTTCTTTGAATGTAATCCCTCCTCTTCTCTTTTTCATTAAAGCCGGAAACCTACTTTTGTAATTTCGATCAACGACGTTTGGGGCTTATTGCGAGGAGCCTCTTTCGCTTGCGGTCCCGGGAAATGATCTCCATGCGCTCCTTGGTGCTCGTCTGGAAGAATATGAGATGCAGAGTGCGGCTAGCCGAGCAGAGCTACAAAAATATATGGAAAATATATTTGAAGTAAATCAATTAATGAGTGTTAATTCTTTCAGATTAACTTACCTGCTGAAGCAGTCGCGCCTTGAGGCGCAGATTACCCGGCTCCTCCGCCTCCACATCCTTGCCACGAGTCTCCAGGTGCAGATTCAACACAAAGATCAATGTATCCCGAATGGTCTGCACAATCCGCTGGACTTGTTCCGTTTTAAAGAGACGACGCAGCAGGAAACCCCTCACAGTGGCATTAATCTTCGTGGCTGCCCACTCGCGTTGCGCCTGAACCAGGTTAAGTTCGTGGTTTTGTCCCTTTCCCTGTGGAATTTCCGGTTTCTGAACGAAGAATTTGGGATTAAATGTGAAAATTAATTCGAAAATTTTGTTTTGTACAGCCGGGCATTGGTTTGTTGTTAGTAGTTAAAAATTTGGTCCCAGGATTAAGGCACGCACATCGGTTAGGGCTTCTTGCGCTGCTTGCGTTTTGGAAGAAGGTGAAAACAATCAATAAAGCATAGAAAATACAGAGATACATCAAGTTTCACCTGGAACACAACCAATTCACTTCGATATATGGACAATGGACAACATATGATTAAGTTACGTGGTAAACAGGCAATTAAATTATGATTTGTAATAAAAATAACTCAATAAATAGCTAATTTTCTGAGGCATATTTAAATAAGAACCTTTACCTTTTAAGTTTTTATAGAAAATTTCCATTTTAAAACAAAATTTGATTGAAGTATTTCAAAATTAAAGAAATAACCGTTGATTTGTAAGTTTTCTTCATAAAAAAATTCAAAAATCTTACAAATAATAATGAAAATTACCGACAAAAGATACAATTAAGACAAAATACAATTGTTTTTAGTGAAAATCAACAAGACTGCGACTTACAACACATAAAGTCTACGTTTTTCTTTTATAAAAACTCACGTTTTTTGTCACCCCTCTTCTTTGGGCCGGCGGAGTGACGACTCTTCCCTGAGTGCTCTTCTTTGGGCTGACCAAGGCAGCCGTCGGGGTATTCTTTTTGCGGCCAGCGGCAGTTCCAGCAGCAGTTGCCAGCGCTCCTCCTCCTCCTCTTGCCGATGTCATTGACTTTGTGGGACTGCTCACCTTCGATTGGCAGCGTCGTCCTGGCGCGGATTTTGTGGCAGCAACCGCCGCAGCAGCAGCAGCTGCTCCTCCCGTTGTCAGCCGCCTGCTATTGGTGAGGCTGCTATTCCGCAGCGGCAGCGAACGCGGCGTGCTTGGCGCCGTACTGCTATTGCCCAAAAGCTGCGGCTCCGAATCGTAGCCCAGGGAGGACATGGGGTGCGGGCTAAACAGACACTTGCGCGCCGCTGAAGTCGGAGGAGCGGCATTCGCGGCCAGGAACCCGTCCAGTTCATGGCAATTACGTGGCGAGGATGTGCTGAGGGTGATGGTACGGCTGGTGGAACATGTGGTGGCGGACGAGGTGGAGCTGCTATTGCTGCTGTCACTGTTCCTGCTGCTGCTTCGGTCCGGATTCTCCAGCTGGGCGCACAGCTGCTCGACAAGCTGACGCTGCTGCTCCTCGAAAGCGGCCTGCATGCGCCGACGCTCGGCCTCCTGGTACTCCATCAAACGATCCATGGGCTCACGATGGCCGCGCAAATACTGACGAATCCAACCGCGCCTTTTGGCCTCCACCAGACCGTATTTGCTCATCACCAGATCAATCATTCGCTCGATTTCCCGCTCGCGCTCTTGTTCCTTGCGGCTGCTCAGGGATATGGTTGTAGTGTTGGCACTGGGACTGGGTTGACGCACCACTCGCTTGGCCTGTGACTCGATGGTTTCACGCTGAAAATTTGGGCTATAGCCTTGCCTACGCATATTCTCGACCAGCGCTGGCGATGGTTCCTCCAGCGTGAAGCTCCTGGAGCGCTGCAAGGCCACTGGCTCCTCCGCTGGATATTGCTTGGCCGCGATTTCTGCCACTGGTTTCTCCAGCGGCCTAAGGGATGCCTCGGCCAGCGCTGGACTGGTGCTGGAGCGCAGAATTTGTCCTATGTGGCCACCGATGCCGCTCAGCTCGAACTGCTGTATGCGCTCCGTGATCTTGTTTGGCTTCAGGCGACGCTCCGGCGACGGCATCTGCGTCTGCTGCAGCGGCGTTGGTGGGTTTACCTCAATGGTGGGCACATCAAAGCCCAGGGTTTGCGGTCGTCGCCGCTGCTGCTGCCTGGTGCTGTCATAGATGTAGGTCTGCGTCTGGGACAGACCGCTCCTTGGGCTGGCCATGCTGTTGCTGCCGTTGCTGCTGCTGTGACTGCTCTGACTGCTGTGATTGCTGTGATTGCTTCGATTGCTGTGACTGCCCTGACTGCTTTGACTCCGCTGCTTCTCCAGATGCTTGGCACGTTGGCGCGCCAGTTGTGCCTCCCGCTTCTTGGCGCTCGTCATCTGTTAAAAAAAAAAAACGAAAATTCATTGCGCTTTCGGGGTTACGCTCCACTGCCAGCGGCACTCCCGCGCCTTCCTTACCAGAGGCGGCAGAATCACCTGCCCGTCCAGGCGGAACAGCGAGGGGCGACCCAGATCGGGGCGGGAGCTACTGTTGGTGGCGCTGCTGCTGCTGTGCCAGATGTCTCCAGCCTCGCCCTGCATCGTCATCGTTAGCGACAGCAGCTCCGACATCGCTGGACTGTGCGGCGGTGCGAAAACCAAGTTGAGTTAAGGAGGAAACCAACACGAAGACGCCGCGAAATATCCCACTTACCACGTCGTCTCCATCGCGGGGAATGTTTGGCTGTCCTGAGTCTAAATATCGGTGAGTGTTGGGTGGGGAAAACCAAACTGAAACTAAAATCTACTCAAACAGAAAAGGGATTTTGAAATTTTGTTTGCAATGTAATGTTTTTGCTATGTTTCTGTTGCCATTAGAGATGAGCACTAGTGATGACACCCATGCCAGCCAGCCGATTTGGCGCCAAGAACATGGGAGAGTGCAGAAGGGAGGCATAAACACAATTAGCAACAAAATACACACATTAACTAGACAACTAGATGAAATTTTTGTATCGAAATGTCTCACTGTTCAAGAAACCTTATGAATTGAAGTTCGGCCACCTTTAGGTTTCAAATTGTTTTTTAAAATCGAGCAGAATAGGGAGGGATACTATCGATATGGCGGCTTAATTGCCGATAATTTCTGTTTTGAAGGGTGGTATGCAGTTTAGTTTCGAAAATACTAGAAAGGTGCTGCCGTTAGAAGATTTAGTATTTCCAAAACGCGTGGCCCTTCAGATATTTCAAACTATAGATCCCGCCAAGAACAATAATTCTTGTCAAAAATTGTCCAAAAATTATAAATCGACTTTTAAATGCAGAAATGTTCTCAAATAAAAACCAAGAAGGAAAAACGAAATTAGGCTAAAATCGGTTGAGTTTTGGCAAAGTTACGATCAAAAAACCACAAGAAGTTCGCTATTTTTGATCCAAACATTTACTAATTCTTTTCATCGTCAAAATTGTTGAAAATTGTCTAAAATTTTAGATATCGTGTTTTGAATGCAGAAAAGTTCTCCTATAAAAAACCAGATGAAAAATCGAAACCAAGCTAAAATCGGTTAAGTTTAAAAAAACCACTGAAGGAAATCGCGATTTTTGAGCCAAAAAATTGACACATTTTTTTAAAAGAGGTTTCACCGTCAAAATTGTGAAAAATTGGAAAAAAAAATTAAAAACCTAGTTTTGAATGCAGAAAAGTTTTCCTATAAAAAAGAAGACGAAAAAACGAAACCCGGCTGAAATAGGGTTAGTTTTAGCTAAGTTATGATCAAACACGGTGTTCTCACTCTGTTCTCAATTACCGATTCGTCCATTCGATCGCAAGGGGAGAAAAAATTGGGTGAGTTTATACTTTGTGGTAATACGGTTCCATGATAGTGTGACCAGAAGAGTTTTTTATAAAATGTTGGAAGAAATTTGAATGACACTGATTATTTCGCAGTTGCACATTCGGTCACACTGTTTATCGGTCATCGAAATCGAAATCGGATCGGCTGTGTTTTCTCAGTTGTTGTTGTTCTTGTGGCGCGATCGAATTTGTTTGGAGTTGCTTGAAACAAATTGCTATCATAATTAACAGTTAAGCCGTTTGTGGATACCACCAGCTGTGGCGAAAAGTATGCAAAGTCTCTTGGCAGAAATAGTGTTCTTGTTTTTAGTTTTTTTTTTTTTGTATCCTCTTGTTATTTTTGCTAACATGTGCTGGATGTATGTGTGTTTTCTTTTTGTTGCTCCTTTTGCGGTTAATTTCCAGTTTATACTTCCATATACTCCCACCAAAAATTGCGTTCTAAATATGTAACCTATGCGTGTGCGCGCGAGTGTGTGTGTGTGCGAAAGGGGGAAGGCGTGAGTTTTTGGGTTGTAATGTCTGCAAAAAATCGCCTTGTCTACGACAATTTCTTTGTTTTTCTTAGAGTGTAATAAAGTTACTCAAGTGAAAATCACTTGACTTGGAAGTAGCCCCCCTCTCCCTTGTTGTCTTACTTTCGCATTAATGAAAAACCGAACGGTACAAGTACAAGGTGTAAGGAAAACAAAAACAAGAAGCGCCAAGTTTCGCACATATACACACACACACGCACGGCTCCTCCGCTCACGTGTGCGTGTGTGTGTTGTATATATTCTGCGACGCAATAGAAAAGACATCGAAGGCCAAACAACTTTGCCTTTTATACCTCTTTTTTTATGCCTCTTTTTTTTCGCCCATAGTTGTTGTTAGTTGTGGTGGCTTTGTTATTTTTTTGTTGTTATTATCACAACTTCCAAGCATTTCCATGCGCCTCACTCTCCCTCTCGCTCTATATATGTGGTTGTTCCCGTCCTCTCACGCGCGCGCACTCTCCCACGCGCTCTCTGGCCATCTCGCTCGCACGCAGCCGGTGTACGGTGAACGGACAACACAATGACAAAAAAAAGACAAGAATAAAGTAGAACAAAAACAAGTAAAACAGAATTGTCCAAGAGAATTGTTAATCATTTCACAAGTCCTTGGGGGGACAGTCGCAATAACATGCCACTTTTCCATGCAGCACAACGCAGTTTTCTTTGTTTTTAATTATTATTGTTTTTCCAATGACGCCGTCGGCCAAAAATTGAAATTGCAATGACTACATAGGTTTATGTGTGTTCGCACGGGTGTGTATGTGTGTGAGTGAGACAAGCCCTCAAAAAGCAAGAAAAAAAATAACGACATGACATTTAAATCATTTTCGTTTTCGCTTTTCATCTTGTTTTGGTACATTGCCATTTAAGCGGACAACAACAACATCAGTAATATGTATGTACTATTATTTATTGTTATTCTTAATTCTTGTTTTACGCAGCAGCCGCATTTCAAGAAAGGAAGAGAGTGTGAGAGGGGCGGCAAACTCTGCCCATGCGCACAGCTGATCCAAGGACCTGGCCTAACGGTAACTCGATTGTCTGGGCCGAATAACGGAACGTTGAAAAACCTAGGCTGAAATCGAAATCGTAATCGAGAGCAAGCCAGAATCGAAAACGGAAACGGAAGTCGCCTTGAATAAGAGGGATCGAAAGTCGGAAGGCAAACCGCCGCCACCAACCAAGAGCGGAAATCAAAACAAAAACACCGCCAAAGCAGGTGAAAAACGTTTCAAAAAAAAATTACATACAAGAGCTAAGCCAGAAGCAAAGAAGCACCACCGAAAAAATGTTCCAAGCCCTGCCCCGTCCATCGCAAACCATGCTCCAATGCGGAGCGGCTGCCATCGTCACAGTCATCCTTATGGCCTGGTAAGTCGGAAAACTAATTTATTTTGTTAATATAATAAAACCTTGGGAATCAGAAGGAGGGCAAATATAACTAGGAAACAAGAACCTATGAAAATAAAGCTTCAAATTTCATTGTTTCTTATCAATGCAAAGGTTAAATTTAATCTGCATATTTCTGATGCAGAAAATAATATTTTCATGAAAATCAGAGGCCTGTGTTAAAATGTAAATAATCTAGGTTGTCTTTTATGGAACCCCAGAATTCCCGGAGAATCAGGAAAAAATATATACATAAAAATATATATATTCTGGTAATTACCAAAGTATTTTTAAACATATATATCTGCATATAATTTTCTTAAAAACATTTATCCACGCCTGGAAATATTTCATTTCTCAATTAATTGACCGCCATATACACCAGACTTCTGGTTATTACTTAAAACCGAAAGCATTTCGCTCTAGGAAGCCCCATCATACAGTTTATATGTACATACTCTATAATAAAGCTGAAAAGAAAGGAAAACAGAGAAAGAAATAAAGAACGTCGTCGTCGTCGCGTGGCCAATTTCGAGCTGAAAGTTGCAATGTTTTATTTTAGGACTAGTATATGCGGCGGCACACATATAGATTCTGTTCCACATATGTAAAAGCGCACCGAAATGAAGCTGCCTGTCAAGCACACCAGCGTTCAATGGCATAGACAGGATTTAACCTTTAAATTCGTACTTTAATTTATTATAAAATTATAAATATAAATATAAATTAAATTAGAAATGTAAGGAAATGTGTGTAAACATGTTTGCAATGATATTTCCACTATTAAAACCTAAAACCCTGTCCTATTGACACAACCCTTGCTGTAGTTGGTCTGCCGGCGATCTATTTGTACGTGCTTACACCTTCATTTTGGCTCTGGCTTTTTATATATATGTATGTACCTCTGTGTATATAAATACATATAGTATATGAAAATGTCACTCCATGCACAACCACACCTTCTCGTTCCGCCTTCGCCCCATTTTGAAGCGTTCTGTGTGCTGTGGCGCAATTAACCAAAAAAGAATTAAATGAAATTCAGCGAATGAACTGCACGCAGCTGAGTTATCCGCCCATATATAGTACCCTACATACAGTCGATATTGGAATTTAAGCAAAGACTCTTGAGTATGGCATCATTAAGTACATGGTTTTTAGGGAATTTCATTGCCAATTACCCCACAAAAAGGCAATAAACAACACCCCCTGCATAATGCTACATTGTAAATCACAACTATATATTTACACACTCGTCTAGAGGTGAAGTCATCTTTTTTTTACATTTTGTGCAAGCTGTTAAATTTTGAGAAATCTTTACCTAACGACGTCAATTGCTAAATGAAAACAAAACAAAATACTTTGTGATAGATTAAAAAAATATATGGGTCAAGTGATAGGCACTAGCCGTTGGCAAAAACAGGTTGTGGGTTGTTTAGTTCTACAGCTGATAAGCCCATAAATATTGAAGCTCTAGCAAAGGAAGAGCTGCTAAAGTGGGGAATAACCTAACCAAAAAAAAGGGTTTCAAAGATTTTAATAAGACTCAGGAAAGTATATTCCAAAATCCTTACAAATATCTCCATTTATTACCTTTAATATTATTTATTTTATTTATTAACGACTCTGGTTTTTATGTGGAATATTCACTGTAGCCAGCAAGTGCATATAAGACCATGTAAAGCCGCTTCACTCCGCTTCCGTATCTAAACGGGGGGACAATTGTGCGATATTTTGCTTGTTGATTTTAGCTTTGCCACTTTTCTGTGTGTGTTTCTGTGTGGGGGTTGCATTAGTATCAGAATCAGTAAAGAAAAATTACAACAACAACAAAATAAACAGCAAAATCAAAAAGCAAACAAAAAGGCAACTGACAACAATAACAATGATGATGTTGTTATGCATTCAATTGCGGCAAAATGCCATAAGATCGTCAGCAGATCGTGCAAAACGGTGTCCAAAAACGCTGAACCCTCGAAATCTTTCACTGTTTTCCTCAATTCCACATCAATCCAAACAGCGAATTAGCAGAGGCAGTGGAAAAACAACAAGAACAGCAACAAAAAACAGCAAGATAATTAATTAGACGCTTTTTCAAGAGCAAAACAAGTCGTCAGCGCGTTTCGTAGGGCAAGAGGCACACATAACAAAGTAAACAAAGACCAATAGGCAAAAGAAAAAAAAAAAAATAATAATAAAAAGACTGCTATACACAACGAAAAACAAAGGGAAATTTAATAAATAATAATTATTGTAGATACATAATATATATAGACTTTTGTAAATGAAATTACACATATAATTATCAACCAAAAACAACTAAATCATTTTAAAAGGGAATTAAATAATACATTTATAACTTATATAAAAATGCATTTAAATTTTGACTTCCAAGATGAATTTATCGTAAAAAGCTGCACCACTACTGCATTTCTAAAATGAATTCCTTTTTGAAATTTTTCCAAAATGAATTCATAACAATTCATAAATTTATTTCCAAGTTGAATTTTCCGTTCAACAATAAATTTATTCATTCTAAATTACATTCCAATATGATATTTTTGTTTAAGGATGAACAACTTCATTTAGAATTTATTTCCCATAAATGTATTCATTCTAAATTTCATTCCAGGATGATTTTTTTATTCAAGGATGAACAACTTCATCGATAATTCATTTCCAATAAATGTACTCATTTTAAATTACATTCCAGAATGATATTTTTGTTCAGGAATGAACCACTTTATCGAGAATTCACTTCCAAAATGAAATTATTGCCCTTAAAACCTAGATCACCGCATGGGCCTATTTATTTTTCTTCCTGTGTACAACAAAATCAGCTGATAATATAAATATAAAGTAAAAAATAAAAGCAATTCCAGGCCATAAATCAAAGAGTCGCAGCACCCGTGGCTGATAATACTCTCCAGTTCCTGTTGGTTAGAATTCAAGTGGAGCTCTTGAATAATTCATAAGTCAGCTGCTTGGGCTTCTGCCTCCACCAACTACAGTGATCACTCGCCAGGGGACTGGAGTTGGTGAGACTGAGTAATCGGTTGGAGATGTGGATAGAGAGGCTATAGATTAGCGGCGAGGAAGTCGTTGCCTCCGTCAGCTGTCTGGAATTTTGTTAATCGTTCACTTTTTGCTGGTATTTCGCAACATATTTTTATTTTTTCGGCACCAAAACACAGTGCGGTTCATAGGTATATGTCCTAATTGTGTTTATTATATTATTCAGATGGAAAAACTAAATAAGAATCGTAATTTTCTCTTCAGTTTAAACCCATAAATAAAGAGAAAATTAAGATATTATTAGCTATGAACTAAAGGTGTGAATTTCGTAAATACAATTTATATAAAAGTGTTAATGACAAGCACACAAAAGTAAATAATATTGACTTACCGATAACCAAAGCTCTAAAAAGCAGTGGCCATAGTTTTGGCCCTTAGATAAGTCACATTATAAATAAACAAACAAGCAAACGAGTTACCAAGATGATTAATGGTCTGGCATTTATGTTAAAAATAAATGAGTTCATTTGCTAAAATTACAAATAATAAAAGTAGCCAGTAGTAGTAAAAGTAGAAATTGTCATATTATTCATGGCCTTACAATTTTGAGATGGACTGTCTGTGTGCAAAAATATTCTGGGGTTTAATGGAAATCACAAATGTTCAAAAAATAAAAATAAAACCAAAAACCAGGTTTGACCAGCTTTTTTGGGGGAGATGAACTGAAACTGGGTATTGCTTCCTGCTAGAACATGTTTCGCCAATGAACCACCACCGGTTTATTTGTTATTAATTATTGCCCTAAACGTAATAGACATCAACGAGATTGGGGCTTATAGTAAGCAGTAGCCATTGAGCCTTTGTACCCATCAGTTGGTGGAGCCTTCTCCAATATCGAAAAGTTCTTATTCTATTCTATTATTTTTTGTGTGTGCTGCTATTTAAGGTTCCGACCACTGGGCGTACTTTTTCTGGGACTCCTCGGCTATTGGATTTATTGGACACGCTGCAGCTTCCGTATTGTGCCCACGGACGAGTTGCGCGGAAAGATCAACGTCTGGCTGGAGAGGATCGAGGAGTGGCGTCATAGCAGCCCCAGCATGTTCTGTTTGGTCAGCAGCGGCTGCCTGGGCACCCTGGCGGTGCTCGGTCATCTCATCTCCGGCTCCACGTTGGTGCTCACCATTCTGGTCGTCTCCGCTCTCGTCTCCACCAAGTACAACTTTAAGCTGCTGAAGATTGAGCACAAGGGTGAGTGTGTGTGACAGGGTTTGCATTGAACAAATTACCCAGAAATTAATTACAAATCTAATTATATCACAGAAAAATTAACCTATTCATTTAGAATACATTTTTATGATGTAACTTCAGTATGAATTAATTCACTCTATGTGCATTTCAAAAATGCATTTTTTGTACAGAAATGAATTTTTTTCATTTTATTCGGTAAAAAGACAAATTAATGTTTAAATTTGTATAAATATCAATTCTTTTCTTTTAAATCCAAAATAAACTTTCCTTAATAAATAATTCAAAATTAATTTTTTAGCTGATTTTTCGGTATAAAAATGAACGAGAGTATTCATTTGATACAAAAATGAATCCATTTATTTATTTATTTATTTTCTAAATGAACCTTTGTTAAAAATATTAAATCAAATTCCAAAATTTAATTTCTCAGCTGATTTTTCGGTACAAAGATGAACAAATTTTGTCAATGAACAATTTATTGAATATACATTTAATACAAAAATGAACCCATTTATTATTTATTTATTTTTTAGATGCACTTTTGTTAAAAAAATTAAATCAAATTCTAAAATATAATTTCTCAGCTGATTTTTCATTACAAAGATGAACCAATTTGTCAGAGAACAATTTATTAAATATTCATTTGATAAAAAAATGAACTCATTCATTATTTATTCATTTTTTAAATAAACTTTTATTAGAAATGTTCATCAATTCATTTTAAATTTCTTTTTTTACTTTCAAGAATAAATGGATACAAATTTATTCTAAATTCACATGCAAAATGAATATTTATTACACAAATGAATATATTCATGCAAAGTTCATTTCTAAGCTGAACATTCGGTAATTCTTTTCAAGAAAAACACTGCCTAGGCAATAAATAACTCACATTTCAGAGCTCAACCGCATCAAAAGTAAAACCTCTATTATTTTCTTGCAGACTTCCAATGGTCCGAAAAGCTCAACTACAACAACTTGGAGGCCGAGGCGGATGATGAATTCCTGCCCGATGTGAACGAAACGAATCTGTTTGTGCTGGAGCGGGCCAGCGATGTGGCCACCATCAGCTCGCCCACAGATGCCAACGATGAGGAGGATGACGAGCGCAGCGATGACATTCCCTCCGAGCTGCTCATACCGGACGTAATACCCGAGATCGATGAGCACTCTACGGATGAGGACGATGACCTGGCCCCGTTGGCGTCCAAGAAGCAGCAGCAGGAGAAGCAAAGCGCGACACAGGCAGCGACCAAGCAGAGTGACAGCGAACGTGAGGATATGAACTTCCGGAAGGGTCACTTTAAGCGCGACTCGTCGCTATCGACCACATCGTCATCGTCGGAGGAGAGTCTGTCCAAGGGGCTGCAGTTTCCCGATCACACCACCGTCGTCGATTCGGCGACGCGCAATAACCAACAATTGCGCCAGCTAACCGATGGCTCTTCCCCAACGCTGGATCCGGCCAGCGAGCTGGTGGCGCTTGCGGTTAAGACCCAAGCGCAGACCCTGCTGGCCAACAGCGGCAAGCTGCTGCCCAGTCTTGTCTCAGGCCTGGTGCAGTGGGGAGCGGGAGCTGCAGCTGCTGCTGCCGGCGGCGGTGGTGCTGGTGATGCGGCCGTTGCCAGTGTGGCTGAAGCGAGTCAGCGGGAGCAGCAGAGACGCATGGTAACCGCTTTGGACTCGTCCGATGAGAGTGACTTTGAGATACTTGAAACGGACGACTTCAAGTAAAGCAACGGGCGCCGGATCTCCGGTCTGGTTTA
Organism: Drosophila nikananu; assembly: GCA_008042635.1. Lineage (NCBI taxonomy): Eukaryota > Metazoa > Arthropoda > Insecta > Diptera > Drosophilidae > Drosophila > Drosophila nikananu. The sequence goes on along the minus strand of VNJV01009141.1, from coordinate 17,519 downwards.
TGGATCGGTATCCCGGTGCGATTTTTGCCGTATTATATATAAAGCTATTATCTAAAAAAAAACATACATAACTACAAAACACCCGACACCCCGACAACACACACAATCAGAGACTCAGACGGACGAACGAACGCGGCTTAGGAGTTGGTTTTATGTATAGTTTCCCCGGTGGATATCAGTGTATAATTTGCTAAACTGATATATATATATATGACTATATATCTCTATGAACTAAACACTATAGTTTACCATACTTTAATCCTTTAAAATTAAGCCAAAAATGTTTTCTAATATATATATTTTTTTTTGTGTTTAAACTTATTTTGCTTAAACCTATTATTATTATTATAACTTTATGGACTATAGTTTATATTTTCCTTTAAATTTTTGTTTGTTTTTTACTTTGCGACGTGGAACAGAGACAAGATGCGACATGTACATATACTAAACACACACACACACTCACCTAATATGTATGGTTTATATAGAAGGGCGTTAATCTACTTAATCTGAACCCAAATCCAAGCAATTCAAACACCAAAAACAGCAGGCGAAAAGCTTAAAAACAAAACAAAATTATTAAGGAAACAAAATCTGGTTCGGTGCTATCTATATATATATATTTATATATATCTTTATTTCTTAAACCATTCGCCATATGAAGTGCACAAAAATGAAGAAGAAATGAAACAAAATAGAAGAAACAAGAGATATCATGGAAATTAGAACTTTGGCGACGACTTTTGTTGCCGCCGCCGCCGGCCATCATCACTGCACGTTCTACCATATAAATGATATATAAAATCGAGTAAATACACTTTATATTCTTGTTTTCCTTTCTATTATTATTACTATTATGATTTGCGCTATCTATTTTAAGTTGTAATTTAATTTGCGAAACAAAACTAAATGTGATTTTGTAAAAACAACAAAAGAAACTAAAATAAAAATCAAAAAGACCTCGAAATGCAAAGGGGTGTCAACTATTCAGGTTTGGGTTTGGTGCTTCCAGCTCAGAGGGTTGCTCCTGTGGTTCTTGTTCCTCCAGCTTCACCCGCTCTTCATGCTCCTCCAGCTCCAGCACCTCCTCTTCATGATCCTGCAGCTCCAGCACCGTCTCTTCATGGTCTTCCGACTCTTTGTCCTTCGGCGCCTTGGCCTTGGCACCCTTGCGCAGCGGTATGGTGTCCAGTATGGCCGTTGTCCAGTCCTGGCCATCGGCCACCTTGCTCAGCAGCTCAAAAACTAACCGGAAAAAAAGGTAACATTTAATCAAATTTCCCCTTGAAATGAATTCACAAAAGCTCACCATGATAGGTACTCAGCACGGAGCGTGTCTTCATGTCCACATGCTCGCTTAGCGGCAGCCGGGCGGTGGTCAGGCCCGCCTCCGTGGCCCGTTGATGGCACAAACCCTTCCAGTGATTGTGATCCACCAGGCCGCCAATTACATAGGTTGTGCCCGCCTCCAGCTTATCCAGCACCTGGTCCGACTCGCAGGTAAGATAAACCAAACGCGAACGCTCGAACAACTCCAAATGCGAGCGATCAAAGTGATACGCCACATGCCAATTCTCCCAGCCGTCGTTCTTGCGAAACGATTCATGGATATGGCCATTGCTACGAATGCCTGTGAAGTGCAGCTTGCCGGGATGCGGGCTCCGCCTGTTGATGGTATAAATGCGTAGGCATTGCTTCACACACTTGGCTATGTCACGCTCGTGCATCATGTCATCGTAGTCCAGATCAATGGCCACGGAGAGCGTGGATTCGGAGGCGGTCTCCTGTCGCTTCTTCAGCTCCTTGCGTGAGGGTCCCGTGCGGATGGGCAAACCCAGTTCCTTGGCCTCGCGGCGCTTCTGCTTCTGGCGCTCGCGCTCCCGTTCACGGCGCAACTTCCTCAGCTCCGTGTATTCGGCCAACTTGCGTTGCTTCTTCAGCTGATTCTTGCTCTGCGGCTGGCCGGGCGTGGTGCCTGGACAGTTGCTCAGGCTGAGAACAGCGGGGGGAGCGGGTTCCACAGGTTCTACTGCCGTCTCCATGTCAGCAAGTTTATATTTAATTTTCTGGTTTATTTATTTTCTAGTCAAACAGCTGCTTTGCGGCGTGCGGCTGCCAGTGTTATCGATAAAGTTGAACTGCCATTGTTATCGGTTCTGGTATATTTTGTGTGGTATTTACTGCTCACTGGTCACACTGTCTACCTGAATTGATGAATATTTTTTTAAATGTTTTCTAATTTGTTTATTTGTTTCATTAATAATAAAATCATGTTACATTCGTTTTATAATAAATGTCCCTACATTATTGGCATGCGTTCCTCCCCCACAAAATTAATCAGCCGCAGCAGCGATTTTGTTTTTATTTAATTTTACCCGCAAAATTCTGTTTGTTGTTAATTATTTTTGATTTTTTTTGTTTTATTTTCGACCCAATAGGAAAAATAAGTTTTTGTTGCTCTTATTCTGTTCAGTTCATTTGCAAAATTCGGTTACTCTAATTTTGATCAGAAAGTGCCGTTACTTGGAAAGTGGAACGTGGAAGCGAGAGATCCGCTTAAAAAACGCCATTATTTCGACAGAAGCCACGGGAAAAGAGAGAAGCAAAAAGTGATAGCGGCTGTGAAAAGTAACTAAAAGCGTTGAAAAATCGGTGAAAAGTCGGAAAATCAGCGGGCCTGCTTAGTGAAAAGTCTAAGTGAAGCGGGAGCGAAGCCTTGAGAAGCCCCAAAAACCAAGGCGCGCCGCTTTCGGGTATTTTTTGTTCAGTGGCCAAGATCAGTGCTTTTTTTTGTTGTTTTTTCTTGTTTTATATGTATATGCAAGGGAAAATAAAGATAGATTATGGAAGAAGCGGGTAAAATGCATCAAAGTGTGCCCTTCTATATAACAATTATTTATTTATTTCTTATTTATGTGTTTTCTAAACAAACTTATTGGTAATTCGTCGTTGCAGCTGCAGCAACAACCAATGTGAGGGTGAGTGAGACAACACTATTTTCGCTTTTTCGCTTCTCTCTTATTCCTTGTCGTTTTCGGCCATTGCGCGCGTTTTTTCTTCTTCTCCTATTCTTGGAAAGTGGAACGCAAGAGCGCGAGAAAGAAAGAAATAAAATCCACTCTTGTGGTTTTCTCTTTATGTTGAATTTTGCAAGTTCCCTTTGTTTGCCTCTCTTAAGACAATTACTTGACTTTAAAATATTTAAAAAATCGGTTATAATTCGATTATAAAGAAACCACTAAAAATTCATTATTTTAGATATTTTATATTATTATTTTTTATTTAAATCAACAAATCGGTTATAATTCGATTATAAAGTCACCACTAAGAATGCATAATTTTGGGTATTTTATTTTATTATTATATTTTTTATTTAAATAAATATTCTTTAATTGTACAGAAGTACTACATTTATTTTTATTAAAAATTTAACTAAAATTACAAAAAAAAAAAAAAAGGGGAAAAAAAGGTTAATGTAGGTAATGTTAGGTATTACATAATATATGTGGTTTTTTTTGGGTTACTCAATGCACAAATGAGGAATGATGGTCTCTCGCCCGTTCATATCACATGGGAAAATGGGGTTTTGGGTGGCGGCGGCAGGTGCCTCTTAGAAGCGGGTATTGTCCGGCATTTTGCGGAAATAGGCAATCTTATCCTTGGGCACTCGGTAGCCATGCATCCAGCGGCTGCCCTTGCGCAGGGAGCCATCGATGCCATCCTTCCACACGCCCTGCGGCAGGTAAACTATATGCAAAACACATACAAAATTAAACATAAAATAATGAAATAAATTAACCAATTGCAGCGTCGCTGCTTACCCTCTCTCTCCTCGCGACCCGCATGCAGAATGGGTGCCACAATCAGCTCCTCGCCCACAGAGAACTCATCGCTGACAATGAGACAGGCGGGATCGTGGGGATCCATCATCCACAGGGGACGGACCAGCGGCAAGCCCTCGTTCATCGATGGACTGAGGTACTTCTTGAGCAGCGCTATCACCACCGTCTGGCGGACATCCTTCAGCTCCTGGGCCACCCTAGTGACCAGTTCATTGCGATACTCCGACGGCAAATGGCTAAACTGCATGGCCGGCATAAAGGTGGCCAGCTGAAGCCAACGGATGAAGAGCTCTGCATCGGGTAGTGGCGGCTGTCCCAGCGAATAGAACGAAACCATTTTGGAGACCGGACGCTGCAGCAAATAGTCACCGCCAATGATTCCGGGCAGCACGAAGGGATACCCGATGACGCCATAATTTAGCACAGCTGCCAGGGTCTCGCGCAGCCCCTCCCACGTGGCATTCGCCGGCGGTGTGCTCAGGAATGTTGGTGGCTTGGGCACCACACTCGCCGTGGACACGGCCATCAGGCCGGCACCCTCCAGGCTCTCGGTGAACAGACGAGCATACGTATCCGGATTATCCAATGTCTGACGGCATTGATAGTAATGCGGCAAATTATAGCCGGTGCCCAGATCCAAATAGAAACTCTGCACTCCATACTCATCCCGCAGGCGCTGCAATTTCTCCAGGAGCCACGGCACAGAGGCATTATTCGTAATGTCCAGGACACCGGCACTGGAGCTGCTTTTGTAACGCGTCAACGCTGGTATACTACGCTCCGAGTGGCGCTCGTAGATGAGCAACTTGCGTCGCACTGCATCCTTGAAGTTGGCACTGTCTGTACTAATAAATGGCTGAATGGTGAACACCACCTTAAAGCCGCGTCGATGCAGCACATCGATGGTGTCCTTCATGGTGGGAAAACGTTGCTTGTCCACCGTAAAATCACCGATATTCTCCTGCCAGAACTCATTGATCAGAATGTGACCCAAACCCATGGCAATGGCACTCTCCGAGTAATCACAAATTGCAGATTCGTTTAGGGATTCTGGGGTCTCGGCATGCGGTATCCGCCACACGGGTTCCTCGAGCAGCGAATGGAGTACCTTGATATCCTGCTCCTTGAGCCCATCCCACAGGCTCTGCTGGGTCATCAGCATGTGCAGGCTGCGCATATCCTCCGTCGTACAGATGCGATAGTCGAGTTGCGGCAGTGGGGTCAGGCGATTCACAAAGGTGAACTCATCATTGGCCGCCCGCAGGCAAAAGCGATTCTCGGTTCGATTAACGCCCAGCTGGAGGGGCGTTCGTTCGCTTACCTGTGATGAGAGGGGATAAAATGTAAGGGAGGATGAACAAGTGCCCCCAAAACTTAAATACTGAATACTGAGATGTCCACTCAGGTTTTCAAAAATCTGTCAAGGAGAAGCCAATGCGCCTGCGCGAGGAGCTCCAAACCAAAAAGAAGGCTTCTGCCGTGAGTACTGGGCTTGATTTTCTTGAACAGTTTGCTAAGCTAATTTAAATTAAATTTAATTATTCAAACAGAGCGAGACTAAGATTTCTGCACAGCTACTGAGCTTTGCCACGAATCCATAAGCTACATCATGGTAGAAACTACCAAGGAGAATGCAAACATTGGCAATTTAAACCAACAAAAGTTCCAGTTAGCAACAAAATCTAAGGGGAAAATTAAAGCCGGAGGAGGAAAAAGTCAAAGAGGGGAATTCCCCTACAAAATGCAACTCTGGGGGAACATCAACTTTCAACACTAAAAAGTATGAAGAAAACCGCATGGAACCGCGACGATTTCCTACAAAATGCAACGTTGGGGGAACATCAACTTTCAACACTAAAAGGAAAAAAACTCTAGAAGAAAACTGCATGGATCAAAGTAGGCATTGAATTCAAAGTATTCTTTCATTTTACTTCCCAACACACACAACTCCTGTCAAGTCATTCGGCAAAGTAATTTTCACCGAGAAGTAAGTGTCGCAGAGCTGAAAGCTTAATTTACAAGCTGAAAACTAACTACAACAAGAAAAAAAGAAGGTAAGTCAAAAAACTCAATCGTACGAAGAAATAATAATAAGAATGGCAAACCCAGATGTATTTTATGAGATCTCTCAGCTGGTCAATAACCAGAGGAAGAAGCTTACCGACAACGTTATTCTGATCTCCCAGCTGCAGGATAAATGCGAAAATCTAACCCAATCCCTGAAACAGTCCCAAGCCAAAGAAGTTCAAGCAAGTCGAAGGACGGACCACGCAACGAAATTGGCGGAACTTCAGGAAGCATTGACCAAAGCCAGAGATGAACTTGAGCTTATAGAAAATCGTATGACTAATGATATTGATGATGACAAGCCGATGCAATACTTTATGGATGAGGATAAAAGCGAGAATGGCGAGGGTCCAAAGCAGTATTGCAGTTATACCCTGGAATTCCCGGAAAACGAGGAGCTAGACGAACGCAAAGTTACGAAATTGAAGAAGCGTCTTTCTCGTTTCCAGGAAGAACTTGCCAGACTTTCGGGTCGCAATCAGGCCGAACAGGTTATGGTGAGTCATAACCTGAGGGAGGAGAAAACCATTATAATACTCAAACGCGATGAAGCCCTATCACAGCATGCCGAAATTTTAAGCAAATACCAGGAGCTGCAAGTGGAGATTGTGAAAATTAAGGAGGAGCGCTCAAAAGATTTGCTGGATTTCGATGGGAAGCTTGATTTTCTAAACGAACAGCTTGCGAATTCCAAACTGGAGGCAGCTTCACTTGACGAACTTTTTAAGGAGAACTTTTTTAAGGAAACAGATAAACTTCGCTTAGACCTTGAACTTGCCAGGGAGGCAAAGGCAGCCGCCAATTCTGAAAAATTGGCTCTTTACGGCAAACTCCAAGAAGCTGTGAATATGATGGCAACTCAAGCTTTACAGTTTAAAACAGAGATTGCAGTTTTAAATATTAATACGAAAGGATTGGAGCTTGAGTTAAAAACTCTTCAACAGCAGAAAGAGAAGCTAGAGTCGGATGGCGAGGCGGAGCTGAAAAATACACAAAATCTCCAAAACCAGCTAAAAGAAGAACAGGAGATGTGCGCCACTCTACGCACTGAACTGGAGAAGTCGCGTAACCAGGTAGTTGAACTCAAACAGAAAATCAAGTCGAAACATTTTAATAAGGAAAGAAAAGACTTTGACTTAACTTTATCGGATTTGACAAACAAAAATGAGTTGCAAGAGAAGACAATCTGCTCCCTACGAATGCACAATGCAGGACTTTTGGCAAAGTTCAGAGCCCAAGAGGCGGATTCAGATTCCCTTAGAGAGAACCTAATGACTCTTAAGATCAGGAGGGCAACCAGGCTACTGCGGGGAAAAATTGAGCTGAAGGAAAATCCCCCGAAGGCAGATCATGAGGAACCGTAGACTCTAATGTCCAAAGAAGAGCAGCCGAAGTCGACCATGGAGGAGCGACGATCGAGAATCCAGACAAACCCCAATACCAATGATTCCCAGAAATAGAGATGGAGGTACTTCGGAAGGACAGCTGCGCAGCTAAGACTTGACAGATATTTACTTGTTCTTTCAGTGTATTAATTTGTTCAGTCAGTTTCTTGGTTGTTCATTCAGTTTTTAAGCTGTTCATCTGTTTATTCAGTTACTTAGATGTTCATTCAGTTACTTAGCTGTTTATTTGTTCATTCAGTTTCTAAGCTTTTCATTTGTTCATTCAGTATTTAAGCTGTTCATTTGTTATTAAGTTACTTAGATGTTCTCTCAGATTTTTAGATGTTCATTCAGTTACTTAGCCGTTTATTTGTTCATTAAGTTTCTTTACTGTTCATTTGTTCATTAAGTTTCTTAGCTGTTTATTTGTTCATTCAGTTTCTTAGATGTTTTTTTGTTTATTCAGTTACTTAGATGTTCATTCAGATTTTTAGATGTTCATTTAGTTACTTAGCCGTTTATTTGTTCATTAAGTTACTTTACTTTTCAATTGTTCATTCAGTTACTTAGCGATTTATTTGTTCATTCAGTTACTTAGCTGTTTATTTGGTCATTCAGTTTCTAAGCTGCTTATTTGTTCATTTAGTTATTTAGCTGTTCATTTGTTCATGCAGTTATTTATTATAATTTTTAACTCCACTCACCTGCATGGCCACTCCAATCGAGTTGATAAAATATCGCTTTACACCGTTTCCAAACTGATGCACCTTGCTGTCGCCGGACGCGTAAGGAGCAAAATCAAAATTGGCATAGCTCAGGGACCACTCCTGTCCCTTGGTCACACCGCCGCCGAACCACAGACCATTGTCCCGCTTCAGTTCGTAGCAATCGGTGGGCAGGAGGCCCGGCGTTAAAGCCTGCCACTGGAGCGTGTAGCACCGAAAGACGCCCTTATTCTCGAAATTCATATGCAGCCGGGCAATGCCATTCCACTCGATGCACACGCTGCCATCGGAGCGACGCTGCTCCTCCAGGCAGTGAAATGGTGCCGTATCGAAGCCCAAAGTGACGCCCAGCTGGCCGGATATCACCTCCTTGTCCTCGTGACTGAGTATCCGGAGGATGCGATCGTGCGAATTGAACTTGATCTTCTGGAAGTAGCTGCGGGTGAGCACCTGCTGGTGGTAGGCCACATAGGCGTAGCCGATCTGTGAGTAGATTAAATGGAATTTATTAAATAAAAGGGTATATCTTTTATCTATAAAAAGCTTCTATTTGGATTCCAACTATCTTATCATTTAGGGAAAAATTAAACCAAGGTTTAAAGTGTCCCAAAATGGTTCTCTGACATTTGAAAGTCCAAAAAAATAAAGACAGATGATAAGCAACTCAAAATGGCAGCTTAAGGCCTCAAAACATTTAATGTTTGACAGCAGACAAGACCAACAAAGAATTTTAAACAAGTTGATCTAATAATTATATACTTAAAAAAAAGTATTAATAGCAATGAATCTTAGCAACTTGAACCTTTAATTTAGCCTGAAGTCCATAGTTGCTCTGGCTTTAAAAATTGAAGTAAATAAATTATATTTGTTATAACAATAAAAATAATAATAATAATAATGAACCTATAATTATGTACTCCTTGAACCACTTAATATTATTATTAAGTTTGTTGTGACTCACCAGAAATATGATAATGAAAAACATAATAATCACAAAGATCTTGATCTTATAGTCCTTGGTCTCGCGCTTCTTTTTTCTTATCAGCTGGGGAAAGGCCTAGAAGAAAATATATATATTATATATATTAAATTCGAATAGAAATCTTTAAATATATAATCCTCACCTGCATCTTCTCCCTGAGCAAGCTGGCCAGGGAGTTGACACTGGTAATGGAGGCCTGATTGGAGGCCAAACTGTGGCTATCAAAGTCGCTGGCCAACATTTCCTTGCTGTTGAGTCGCAGCGCAGGAAGTGGGGCAATCGAGGCGCGTCTTCGACTGCGGAAGCGATCGCTAAAGGAATATTTAAAAAATATAAATACATACAAAAAAATATATAGAAATATATATATGGAAATATAAATAGTACCTAAACCAAAGTTTGGCTTGTAAAAAATAATATACCAATGTATATGAGCATATAATAAAAATTGATACAAGCGCAGCAGACAAAACAACATTTATGAGCTTGTTGATAAGCAGACTTTGCTGTCTGTGTGTTTATATATATATTACTCCGATGTCAGCTGATGAAATAAAGTGTTTAACACTAAAAACAAAAGTTAATTTATGCCTTAAAAATTAAGTGAAAGTTGGGAAATAATATAAATAATATATATAAATAAATAATATAAATATAAAATAATATACAAAATATAAAAAGGTTATAAAGATATTTAAATATCTGTACAATTTTATTTTTAATTTCATGAGGTTTGAAAAAAATATTTTTAAAATATTTTATAAATGAAATATAAAGCAGAACATTCTAAATAAAAATATTTAACACTAACCACAAAAATATATTTAAGCATTAAAATGAAATAAAAAAATAATAGTTAAAGCCTATGTACAAAAAATATTAAAAGGTAATACAGATCTTAAAACTTGGTGCAATTCTATTTTTAAGTTAAAAAAAATAGTACAAAAATTTTTGTATAAATAAGAAAGTCTTATAGAAATAAGCAAACAATGTTAATTCAAAATATTTAACACTCACAAAAAAAAAAGAAATTTATTCGAATATTAAAAATTAAGTGAAAGTTAGGCAATATTAGTAAAAGGTAATAAAAATCTTTAAGCTATGTAAAATTTTAGTTTTAGGTTTATTATTATAATTTAATATTTTAAAAAGCGTTTATAAGTGAAAGCATTAATTAATAATATTTTTATTTAAGATTAACATAAAAAAATGATTGGAATATTAAAAATTAAGTGAAAGTTAAGAAATAATAGTTAAAGCCTAAGAAAATATTAAAAGCTAAAAAAATATTTTTAAACTCTATACCATTTTATTTTTAAGATTATTAGCTGTCTTTGTAACTTAAAAAATCATTTATAAATAAGCAAATTGTAAATTGTTAATGTAAATATTTAACAATAACAAAGAAATGTATTTAAATCTTAAGTGAAAATTGGGAAATATTGGTTAAAAGTTTATGAAAAATATTAAAAAGTATTTGAAATACCTTAAAACTTTTGACAATAATATTTGCACTATATTTAGCTGGCTTTGTTAAGTTTAAAAATCTATTTATAAAAATATTCGTATATAAATAAGCAAATTGTAAATTGTAAATGCATGTATTTAACACAAACATAAAAATGTATTAAAACTTTAAGTGAAAGTTGGGAAACATTGGTTAAAAAGCCTATAAAAATATTAAGAGGTATTAAATACCTTAAAACTTTTGACAATAATATTTACACTATATTTAGCAGGCTTTGTTAGATTAAAAAAAATGTATATTTAAGACTAAGCAGAAAAATGTAAATAATTTACAAGCAACCTTAAAAAACTAGCTGCAAAAACCACTGCTGAACTTGCACTCCCTTCGAGGTCAGCTTATCGCATCTTTTCGAAGCGGAAGACTTGCCTCTCAGTGCCTTATTTACATAACACACTTTATTATTTTTGCAGTACCAAAAAAATAATAATAATAATTTTAAGAGAAAAGAAACTCAAAGCCAAGACTGTCGCCTTGCGCTCTCTATTATACACTCTCTATAATTATATGATACGCGTACTTGCTTGGCCTGATTTATTTGCTAAAGTTGATAAGCCTCGTCACGGCTGGTAAACACCGATATTTATATATTTTTATATATATATAGATGTATCTCTGTATCTGTAACTGAAGTGTAATATTGGTATCTTGTACGGGTTACACGTTACACGTTGCTGGGGATGTGCTATCACGCCTAATCACGACCATCAACTGAGCTGTGGAGGTCCCCGTTTATGTCGCACTCTCAGCTACAGATACAGATACACAGATACAGCTGCACAGCAACAGCTACAGCTAAAGATACTGAGATACATATATAGCCCCAGATCTCCTCCTCCAAAAATTAACTTATCAGATTGGAGACCCCGCCGCCTGTAATTCCCTTAAGCAGCTAAATTGCTCCGATCGCGTGTGTGTTGTGTGTGTTTTTGCTGTCGTCGCTATCAGTATGACACGGAATTTTTGTATTTTTGAGAAATCTGAGAGATGTCAAAGGAGATCAAAATATCTGCCAGGTTGAGGCCATGAGAGAATAGTTAAAACAGGAGTTTTTAGTCCTATAACTAGGGATTTAAACAGGGGAAAAGTAGGGTTAAATGCTATTTTTAGCTGTAGGTTTTAAGGTAATAAAAATAGTAATGAAACCTTGAATCTATTATATAATTTATATTATTTTATGAGTACATATCTCATATCTCATTATTATATTTAATATATATTTACTATACAAATCTATCAATAAAAATAATAATAAATCATAAGCTTAAGCATTTCCCTTAAATTTTTGCTTGTTTACTTTAAATTAATTAAAAACCTTTAAAATCTTAAAAATATATAATAAAATTAAAGTAAATTCCTTCTAAATATTTGTAATCAAATATATAAAGTACTAATATAATTTAAATAAATTGTTTAAATCTTCCGTGTGATTGTGGCATAATCGAGGACAAACTTAAGCTTCTTCTTATGCGCAAATCACACTTACAACAATTTTAAAAAATTGCACAATACAATAAAAAGCAACTACTAAATCTAACTTGAAGTTGCTATGCAGTTTTTACAATATTAAAAAAAATCGAAATATATAATATGTAAAACAGACTGAAACCTAGAAAACAGTTGGTTTTTGCCAGCTTTAGTTGCTATTTAATTCGTTTTAAATCTTAAGTATGTATTAAATGTTAATTTAAAACAAGTATTTAAATTATTTATTTTTATTATATTATATTTTTTTTACTTGAATTTATTTTTATTTATATAAATTAATTTTTGATTTTTTCAAATATTATTTTTATATTCTAATGATGCCCTAGCAAAGCTTATTTTAATTTCAGTGTTTTTTTTTAAATATATATATTTAGAAATTTAAGGGCTGGCAATAACAATATAAAAGAAATATATAAAAAAAAATATTTAAAAAAATTTGGTTTGTGTTTACCGATACAGATATTTTAATAAATATTAAAACTAGTAAATAAATGAAAAATAAATTTAAAAAACTTTACTATTTTGAATTGGTATCAGTAATATAAATTATAATATTTTCTTACTCTTTCAAAAAAAATACATAGTTAGTTATATAAATATAAATTTAAATATTCACATTTTTCTATGTATTAAATGTTAAATATTTAATATTATTTATGTATTTGTATACATTTAAATATTTAATTTATATATATTACATTTTAAATAGTAATTCAAACATTTACATTTAATATTTTAATTTCAAATATTAAATTAAACACATTCATTTACTATTATAATTTTCAATAGTAATTTAAATATATACCTTTAATATTATTATTTTAAATAGTAATTCAAACATATATATTTAATATTTAAATGTATGAGAATATAAAAAACCCGGACAAAATTAAATTTTAATTATGCATAAATATAAATAAATATAAAAAATAAATGCTTTATAATTAAATTATATTATGCATAATATACATTAAATTAAATATAAATTATAAAATATGTATGATTAATACCTAAATTATATTATACATAATATACATTCAATTAAATATTAAATAAGCTTCATATTTAAATAAATGCATTTATTAAATATATAATTTTATTGATATACTATACATTAGTTGAATAAATGCATTATTTAATTAAATTCGGTTTTCCCCATATTGTCAAGTGTTAAACCCGCCGCTTGTGTGCTGGTTAATAACTATTATTGAGCCAACACTTCCCCGATTCCATACAAGTTGTGTGCCAGGTGGGGGCGGGCGACAAAAAAAAAAGCCGATTGAATGAAAATCACAATAAAATTAGCATTGGGCGGCAGCGGCAATAACTGTAACTGATAAATCCCGTTTAGGCTTATCACGGGACGTGGAATGTGGCGGAAAAATAACATACATCACGTTTTTCCCCCCAGAAAGTAGCCGCCGAGACATTACAATTAAATTACTGTCATCGCAGACCCGAGCGACTTTCAATTAATTAATCTAATTGCTCCGATGAATCAGGAATTTAAGAATTTGCTAATAAAAAAAAAAAGAAACATTAAGTTAGATCCTGTCGGTGCGCGTTTGAACTTTAAGGAATCTAAAGACGGACTTAATGAGGTTTTTCGTAATTTAAAAATAAAGATAATTGCCTATTAAAGAAATAACGAAAAGTTATATTTAATTTGATCTTATAGTATTTATTTATCTTTTAAATATTGCTTTATCAGTTTATTTATGTTTCTATTTCATATTTAAATTATAGAAATGCATTTGTTGTATATATATATATATTTATAAATTTAATTTATCTCTTAAATAATTATTGGTCAATTTATTAATTTTTTTTTTAAGTTTCTTGTTCAATTTAGTTGTGTTATATTTATTTATATTGTGTGGAATGTTTCTTGAACTTTTTTAATGCCTAGCAAATATTTAAATTAATTATTATATCTTTTGCTTATTTATTTCCATTAAGAATTCCTTAAAATCAAACAAATCGATGTCAGGAAATAGATAGCATATTTATAATTAGAAATATAAATATATATTATAATTTTTTCTTTTTTCATAGTTTTTAATTTTTTTCTGTCTTATTTTTTTTAATATTTTCTTTTTTATTTTATTTATTTATTATAATTTTTTTTTTATATCAAATTAAAGAATTTGTTGAGAAATTTTAAAATTGCAAAACGAACTTTTAGAATTTTTGTTTAACTGAGATTTGTAACTTTTTATACACTTAAAATTTTTGTTATTTTCCCCCTTTTCTTTTTGTATTATTTTCTGTTTTTTATTTTCTAAACTTTTTTTTTATTTTATTTTTTTTTAAATTTTTTTTATTTCACTTATTTATTTGATTTATTTATTTATATTTTTTGTTAATATATGTGAACTATTAATATGTTTTTTTTTGGCCAAAGATGAGTAAAGAATTTTTAAAATATTTTTAAAACCTGCCACATAATATACAAAAGTTGAAGAATAAAATATCTAAGACTTATGTACATACTTCAATAAATATATATTTTGGCTTTCGTTAAATATAATAGGGTATGAATAAATGCAGAAATTCTTAGAAATGACCAATTTTATGAACCTTTTTTTATTCTGTAATATTTTATTATATATGAAATATATTTTGTAAGATCCTCTTACCGATGAACTGGTCTCCTGGCATTCCCAAACTCATCATCGCTGTCATCGTTGGCACTTGCATTGGCATTGGCGAAATTGATGGAGCTGCCGCCCTTATCCGGCGTATTCAACGCCGTGGTTGTGGCCGGCGTCGAGTTGCCCAGGCTGGAGGCCCCATCGTCGGCTATCTAAAAAAAAAAAACAATAAAAAATAGCAGCAATTATTTACATTATTATATTATACAGCCATATATACTATAGGGATTTTAGCGCCTTTAGCGATTGATAAAGCAAACAGTAAACAATTGTAACTGAGCTGCGGACTCTGGGTCTGCTTTTGGCACCTGCGAACAAGGTAAAGGTGAGTGCAATTAGCGCAAAGGCGTCACCCGAGCCAAGGTTCTCCACTCCACAAAACCGCAAATCTGTATAGATCTTAATCTATATTTAGAGCCTCCAATAAGTACTAGTACCTGCCTTATCCTTAGCCAAATCCTCACTGATATCCACAATTATGTCGGTGTCTATGTCTGCATTTTTTGGGGTTATTTCGGTGGACTGAAGAGGATCCTCTTCAGTTTTGGGGACACTCGACAGGATAAAGCGACTGCCGTTGGGTGAACTCATTTTATTTTATTAATTTGTATTTTTTTCTTGCTTGTTTGTTTGTTTGTTTATCTTAACTTTGGTTTTCTTATATCACAGTAATTTATTTAAACTAAAAGTAATAATTTTAAATATGGAAATTATTTGAATAATATAATTTTATAGAAATATTATAAATAACACTGCACAAATGTGTACATATATTTTTCTTTGATGAAATAGAATCTAATAAGGCTGCGGTGCAAAGGTGTGTGCATTTTATTGATTATTATTACTATAAATTATTACTTGATATTTTTTATATTGTTTTTATATTCATATATATTTTTATATATTTTTTTATTTGTATATATATTTTTTATATTCATTTATATATATATATTTTTAAATTATTATTTTTTTATTTTTTTTATATATTTTTTTTATTTTTATATATTTTTTTATTTTTATATATATTTTTATTTTTATATTTTTTTTTTTATATTCATATATATTTGTTATATTCATATATATTTTTTGTATTCAAATAAATTTTTTTATATTTGCTGCTTTTAAATTATAACTACATTTGTAGTTTTTTTATGAATATTTATCTAAATATTTTTTCATATAAATTTTTTTAAATTTGTATATATTTTTATATTCATATATATTTTTTTATATTTATTGAATGCTGCTTTAAAATAATAACTAAATTTTCACATTTTTTATTAATAATTCGTTCACTTTAATTTTTCATATTTTAAATAAAAATAATAAAAAAAATAATTAAAAGCACATTCGAATTTAAAGTTGGTAAAATTTAAGCTGAATTATTATATAAAATATATATTTTAAACTGTTTTCGCTTTATTAAAATAAATTTATGAGAAAATGCACAGTACACAAAAATCGCTGATTCCACTGATTTCTAATTTCTAATAATACAAATATAACCTGAAAGCACTAAAGAATTTACAGTTTATAAAATATATCCTCTAGACTTATTTTTTTATTCAAATATATTTTTAAAATATTTTTGTATCCACAGAATAACAGGGTATAAAAAAACGGCACAATTACACCCAGAAATAAATCAAGTTTTAAAGATTATAAATCACTGCTTCCACTGGCTAGGTTAATAAATATAAAAATGTATTATAAATTTTTTAGGGCTTCCTGTAGATTATACAGGGTATCAGGGTATATTCACAGCATAATAAAAATTATAGGGTACGTTTTTAGAGAGAGAGAGAGAGACCGACACTTGACACCGCCGCGATCGCACTGTTAACCGTCGATAATTGCCGGGTCGCTATTGCCGGAATATTGTTTTTGAAGCCGCAATTTATGCGTTTTAATCGCAACGCTCTCGCTGCCTCAGTCAACGCTAGCAGCAGAAGCGTACACTCAAAAAAATTATCAAGTGAGAAGAAAAAGAGAGATATCAGAGCGAAAACAAAGCCGAGCGTTGCCTCTCTCTCTCGCTGTGGGAATATCATTTTGATTCAGTTTCGGATGGAGATTGTGATTGTGATAGAATTAACCGGCAGTCGTAAATTAATTGTAGCTGCCCCTGGCTGACCCCCACAACTCCCTCCCCCGATTGGTTATGTGGCTTTTCTTTGATGCTTTTCGCAAATTTTTTCCTCGCTAAATTTTAGTCTTTAATGAGTGAATGCAGCTTCTAAGAGTCATTTCCGACCCTATAAATCATATATATTCTTGATCAGCTTCAAAAGCATGTTTGCAAAAAATACAATAAAAGAAAAAAAATTGAAATTTTTTAAAATTGTATAAAAATTAAAATTGGCAAAAAAAAAAAATAATATTTTTAAATTTCAAAATTAGTATGCAGATTTTTTAACCTACAAAAAACAATCATAGAAAAGCTTTTCGAATTGAAATTAATGACTTTTTGGCTTAGTTATTATATTTTTAAGATTTAATTTTCCCAAAAATTATACAGGATAAATATTTAAATTTTAGTACTCCTTTTGGGGTATTAAATTATCAGTCAGAAGCACAGAACACAGTGAAGGAGTCACCCTATAAATCATATATATTCTTGATCAGCATCGAAAGCCGAGTCGATCTAGCCATGTCTGGTGGAATTCAAAAATTTAAAAATTTTTCGAAATATTTAAGGGGTTTAATTGTTAAAATTCTAAATAAAAATTGGCAAAAAAATTAATTTTAAAATAAAACGAAATGCAGTATGCAGTTTTATAAGCCTTATAAAAACTAACTCAGAACAGTTTTCCGAATTCAAATTAATGTATTTTTAGCTTAGTTATTATAT
>VNJV01009139.1:0-17954 GCA_008042635.1 Drosophila nikananu | reverse complement strand
ATAACACACTGATAAGTAAATAACTTTTGTGTTTTTCACCCGATCTTTACCAGATTTTCGGTATTGATACATGTTCTACATATGCATGCCTATGCACAAAAAGAAAGATATATGGTAATATTTGCGGCTGCAAAACGTTTTTATTGATTTGCGGGGGAGTGGGAGGGAAATTTTTAAATCTGAAACAAACTTGATCTGCTTGCAAAACATTCCGACCTACATACCGAATTTGGTGACTCTAGCTCTTATAGTTGCTGAGATCTAGGCGTTTACACAGACGGATAGACGGACAGACGGACAGACGGACAGACAGACATGGCTAGATCGACTTGGCTGTTGATGCTGATCAAGAATATATATACTTTATGGGGTCGGAAATGCTTCCTTCTGCCTGTTACATACATTTGCACGAAATTAATATACCTTTGTACCTACGGTACATGGTATAAAAATGTAAATAGCAGTCGTAGTAATATGTAGTGTTGAAATATACGAAATGTAGTTATTTATTTGTTCTTATTCCTTGTTTAAAACAATTACTCCTCTGGAATTCATATTTCCGGCATTTTCCTTGAGCCCCGACTCCTGCGGAGCTGTCAGTTTCGCACATCTGTTGCGTCTTTTCACACTTTGTAAATTAAATTCAATTTATTTGCATACGATTTGCCTTACTGATTCCAATGCTAAGGGCTGGCCAAATGCAATGCAATTTACCCTGCAGAATAATTTGAATTGTGTAGAGAATATTTCTGACTTCACTATTTGAGGTATTTCATAATTGTAAAATGTGCTTAAATGTGGCTGGATTAAGAGCTTTCCATAAATCAAGCTGAACTTTGATAGTAATCTACCCGCCTGTGGATGGCCCAGGATTTGTGAGCATGTCCTAGATGCGAGTGTGTGTGCTTTTGTAAGTTCGTTAGGAATTATTGCACACAATAATTTTTGTTGACAGACGGCTCTCCTCAGGGCTCTTGGCCCGGCTGAATTGAATTGATTGAATTTTGTGCAAATTCTGTACAAGTAATTGAATTTGCCTTTGTCTTCTGTGCGCTGCATAATTGGTTTAGCTTGTGAAAATGTTTGTGTTTGCATTAGAAGGCGGCATTAACAAGTCCTCGGTGCTTTGTAAATTAACTGCCGGCCGCAAACGGTAAATATATTTCGGCACTGTGTCTGTGTCAGGGTGTCAGAGGGATAATAAGCCAGGACATGGAATCGAACCACCTAACCGACTTTAACCATATGAGCCCTCAGCCCGCTGTCACAACTGTCCCGTGAAAATCCGTTGAAAAGTGCAAAAGCGCGCGATAGGGCCATTGAAGGACAACCGCGAAAATTGTCAAGTGTGCACACGGGGAGGAAAAAATACTGGCTATGAAATGAATAATGTATGCGCTGGCGCCCATTTCGCCACCTCCGCCGCCACCCCGCGACCGCTCCTGAACACGCTTTTATGCACAAATTACCTGTCACTTGTGCTTACGTGTGCGTGTAGTAGTGCACGCCCACACGCACACACACTGCCTGCGACTTGGCTAAAGTTTTTTCGGAGGCTCCCAGGACTCGCAGGACCTGCTGGGCTAACGGGACTGGGAGCCGGAGGACGGGCGGTTCGGTTCGCAGGAGCCAAAGCGGCGGGGTGCAGGGTCCGGGACAGACACTTGTGGCAGCTGCTCTGCCATAAATCTGCACTAACGGAGAGGGGTAAATTTATGTTCCGCATTTGCCGCCTGATGCTGGATGCCGAGCTCTCCCTCCCTAGCCCCCGTTTGCCATCCCTCTGGCTGTGCAACTGTGCGTGCAAACGCTTAATTAACACGCAATCATCAAAACGCCAGCACACATATTGTAGTGATAAATGCACGGAGAAAAGAATTATTTAACTAAAATAGTTAATGAAATAAATAAATTCTTGAATACATTTTTAAGGCCAATTGTTAAGCAATATATTTCAATTTTACAAGTTGTTTCATCAGCGAGCTTTAACCATTATTTAAACCTATTTTATTTTATATTTTCAATGAGACATTACTGTACAGTGTTGGCTCATAGAATTAATACTTGTTAGAAATTTGTCGATTTTTTAAAGCTGTCTGTTAACAGCACTGTATGTAAAGGCGCAAAATACCGTTCTTCGTACGAACTCTATTAGGTAATTTAAAAAGAATATATGTAACATGATCGGCAAAACGGGTCACTTTTGAAAAATTGTTTGTGGTGAACGTCTAAAGTTAGCTCAATAATTTAAATTCCTTAAATTAAGACAACATCTAAACAATTTTTTTTAATAGTTTACAAAAAATCTGAATAGGTATAGGAATCTTAATGTCCCATTCAAAAAGGTGGTTTGCGGAGTACAATGTACACTGTAAATCCTAATAATGCATTCGATTTTAATTTTTTATCAAAATTAAAAGTTAAGCCCCGATTTTCGCCAAAAAGAAAAAGATACTTTATTAAATATAAAAATGAAATAACACCACAAATATTAAAAAACTCCACATCAGTACCTGTAGAATTAGATGAACAATTTTTGTGCAGTTAACTTTAAGTTATGGCGTACACCGATTTGCGAAATGAAAGTTTGCCCATAACTTGGCTTTTTTAACTCCGTTCGATTGCAATGTATTTTTAATATGTCAAGCATTCATAACAAAATATACCAAAAAAGCAGATAAAATTAAACACCTAGCCCCCCTTTATAACATTTTAACAAAACCAAGTTCATATTTGGCGCCGAGCTAGAAATTATCGAGACTAAGAACTATTGAAGATCTTAACCTTTGTTTTTTTTTAGTGCGTTTACCTCGGCATCAGGCATGGCAGTAAAAATCCATATAAATTTAAGCCAATTAGATAGCCGGTAGAGTGTGTGGCAAATGGTCCACCCGGCTGCCGGCCAATTGATATGAGCAATGAATGCCAATGGGCCGGCCTCTGGACTTGGCTAACAGCGCACTGGGGTCGGTCCAAGGGGCGTGGCAGGTGTCGAGTGGCCGGAGTCGATGATGCCTTCAAGTGGCCGGCGATGCCATTAATAATTCTCAGGATTGTGGGCTTGCATCGCATGTCCATCTCGGACCTAATCAAACCCAACGGCACCTGGCGGCCCTTCGAGAGCTCTTAATATAGTTAAGTGCCTAGCGGAGGCGGGGTGGAAACTAATATGCCAATAAATAATGCAAAATCAATGACCACATGTGGTAAGCCCAGTTAACTTGCGGTTGGGAGCTTGTTGAAGTCAAAAAGGTATGTCTAACTCGGATATGAGATATGAAAACTGCAGATACAAAGGAAGTAATTCAGTTGAAGCCTGCAGGATATAGAAAACCTTTAACAATAAGGTGGGCTAAGAATAACTAAACTGATCTGTAAAGTCTCAAATAATTATGCGTGTTTAAAAATCATTCTCCTAAATAATGTCACAGCCAGTATTGGCGAGTGTTATATTATTTTAACATTTCGCAGCACATCAAATGCAGTTTTGCAACTTTTCCGTGGTCCTCCAACCCCTTCGCTTCGCTATTGATATTAATTTATGAAGTTTCCATTTTAAAAATGCCGAGCTAAACTTTTTCCCCTAACAGCGTGTGCAACACTTTGCTGCAACTTTGTGCTGCATTCAATTACATAATTCAATTAAAAAGTTGACAATGTAAACGGGTAGCTAGGGTCTGAAAATGTCAATGAACAATTCAATTAAACGCTATGCATACGCCAATATCGGAACGAGTGGGGCGAATTATATAGAGAAATATAGAAAACAAAGCGGGATGTGAAGGGAGTATTGACGGCTAGAGTATTGGCAAACCTCGTCCTTGGTTATGAACGGATATTAATGATGGCCTAGATCGGTGAGAAGAGGGAATGCCCCGAAGGGCGGTCCTTTAGAGGGCTACACAAATCAGGAAACAACAGTGAACATAATTAATTATGCCAGCAATTACGCGTACAAGGACCTCAACCTGGCGGCACGTGCCTGCTCCACCTGACAGCGTTTGTATTGTTGACAAATTAATGCGAGCCTCGAATTGAATGCAAATCATTTATATAACACGCAGTCCGAACCGGTCAATGCCCATCAACATTAATTACGTTGACCTTTTTGATTGGGCCCCTGTGCCGGGCCTCTCCTTTGGACTTAGCCGTCATTGCCATTGTCATCCGCTTTGCTGATCCGAACCCGGACGCTGCCATTTCAATTCGCCTAAAAACTATGGAAATCCCTCGAAGAGCCAGCAGAAGAAGTCCGTAGACCGAAATCCGAATCAAGGCGAGTGTGCTGAAGCTTCTTTTTTTTGTGTCGACTGTCGGGAACTTTTGTCGACCAGTTTTTGCCTTCCACTCATTGTCCTTGCGACTTGGCATTGCCATAATGAAAGTCTCTCCATGCACGCGTACCAAAATATGTCCGGCCATTGGAAATAAGCCAACGAAATTTTAATAGCAAAAAATTGTTATAAATGCAATCAGCCAAGTGACAGTGAAAACTTTATGGCCAAATGCTCCTCGCAGCTAGTATTTTCCGCGGCTAGTCTCAGCATTCTGTGGCGTCGTCTCGGTCCTGCGAAGGCAATTGCCGAAACGCTCCCAATGCCGGGATACTCAATAGTGAAGGTCCTGATGTATGCATGGGAAATGGAAAAACGGTGCACACGAATTGTTGCGCATTTATTTTCATGGCAAACGGAAGCAAAGTACCATCCAAAGGAGATCAACACTGAAAGAAAACCAAATGGAACAAAGAGAGTTTTTATCTAAAGCAGAATATTTGTTATTATATTTCTTTGTTTGAATTTAAAGAAACTCTTTACACGATGCGTAAGTAAATTAAAGACAGTGAGGCGAATTCGCAGGTTCTAGGACTAAAGAGCTTATTTTCCAAGTCTAAAGAAAGGTTTTATTTTTTCTCATTGTTTATCTTTATTACCCCTGCGTGCAACAATATTCAAATGGTCTGCCCTGTAAGTGCTGGCAACTTTTTATGCATTTTAAACTCGATTTCATAACTTTATAATGTCCCCGAACTGTGGCGCTTTCCACATTTCATTGAAATAATAGTCTGCGGCCGTTGGATACCGCCTACTTGGAAGCCAATCAAAATACCCATTTCCCAAGGTAGATTGCAAAAGTTTTCACAAGTCATGGCAAACATGAAACTGACAGGTATTTCGTGCGCACATTCATACATCTATTACGCTGCACTTTGACTTTGACTTTGGCTTGATAAACATGGCACAGGAAGCAATTATATCTGGGGCAGAAGAGAAAAAATCGTTCAGACTCCATCTCGGTGGCCATCAATGTCAAGGACACTCCGTGACTCTTGAAAGGCGCCATTCGCACTTACAGTGAACTGTATCGGGGTCCTTTATGGTCATGCTCCTCCTGGCTTTTTCGCAGAATTCTGAGGAGGGCAAATAAAGATAAAAGTAAAAGATAAACTGCAAATGCGATACTGAAACATAGTCCGAATGCTATATGGCTGGAAAAACTTTGACCTGACGCTGCTATATCTATTGATCCCTCAGTCCAGCGTCTGGCTGATTCGGATTCTTTGTGAACATGGCAAATTATAATCGTCTGCCAATTTGACAAGCCTATCAATTGAATTCCGTTTGGGATTCGGGTGCCCCGCGCCCACACTATATCTCAATTATAGCGACCTTCCACTGCTGATTGACCCACAGCCGAAATTACGAGCAGGGGACTCGCAAATTGTGTTTATTGTTACGCTTAGCGTGCGATTTCCGCTGGGTCAGTGGTCCTTTATCCCTAAAGTTTATTTTGGTTCATTTACATGGGTGTCACGAGTAATCAAGTTATGGAGAATAACATGCTGATTGTCGGCTAATTGGAAGGGAAGTCCCTTGGAGTGCTCCAGAACTCCAAACTACAGCAGGTTTTTATTTATGTTAATAATGGGGAAGCGATAAATATACCTCTCAGTGGAATCAAAATTAGGTGCACAACACAAGATGAAGGATAGACGTTAATAAGATTTTTAATTTGGAAAGCCCATTTAAACTTTTTTAAGGGTATACAATTTTTTGTGTATATTTTATTTCTTTAATCAAGGATTGTTTTGTCTCCAATAGGAATCTGTGGAAGCTTCCACATTTATAATTTTTACAGACAACTTAAGTGCCTGCTCGTTCCCAAAGCGATTAAACGTCTTGGAGAACTCATGCGGATGGGAAATTTTCTCTTCGTTTTTTTCTCTTAATAGGGGTCCTGACGGACATGCTCTGAACAATATTATAATGTTATTGTTATTTTTATACGTTATTATCAAATGCACAGAATTTTAATATTTAAAAAAGAGTTAACTTTTTATTTGTACGCTAAGGCAAGCGGTGTTGTGTTTTATTGGGAAGTGAAAACACGTTTAAAAAAGTTTTTGTCGACATGCTCATATTTTAATTTATTTGTTTCATCCACTCTTAACTCAACCTGACCTCAGGGATTTGGTTTGTTTCTTGGAATATCTCGATAATAGTGTCAAGATACTACTACATTAATTGAAATATTCATTAGGGATTTGGCAGAATGCAATGGTAGTGCATTAGCTATGAAAATACCAAATTCATATGTAACGCTTTTACCCGTTTCGAAAGCGAAAAGTCAGAAAGTTATTCTTCTTATTTTCGCTCCGTTTTTATACCCTTGCAGGGTATTATAATTTTAGTCAGAAGTTTGCAACGCAGTGAAGGAGACATCTCCGACCCTATAAAGTATATATATTCTTGATCAGCATCAACAGCCGAGTCTATCTAGCCATGTCCGTCTGTCTGTCCGTCCGTTTCTACGCAAACTAGTCCCTCAGTTTTGAAGCTATCTGGATGAAACTTTGCATATCATATAGCTGTCATAGGACCGATCGGAAAATTTTGAGGAAAAAATCTAACTAAGCCAATTTTCCACATATTTTCATAAAATTTCAGACATGACCATTTTGTATTATTCCAGAATTTCGGTTTTAATTCTATTCAAAACGGACCACTATATCATATAGATGCCATAGGAATATACATATATTAATTTATTTAGTTTGTTCGCAACATTTTGGCTCGCAACATATTTCGTTCGCAACATTTTATGTTCGCGTCATTTATCTTATGTCAGTAGCCGAGAAACTGAAAAGTCAGAACAATTTTCTTCTTCTTCTTCTACTTACAGCATGGGTATTTAAAATTCGGCATGCCGAAGTTAGCTTCCTTTTTTGTTTTATATAGAGTTTGGCCGCTTTCAGAAAATTTATCTTATGTCAGTACCTAGCTTTAATAACATAACGTATATGTAAATAGTTTCTTAGATGTCTTATTTGAAAATAAGTAAGTAAGTATTTTCGTTTGCCACTTCTCATTTCATTGGATTTTTTGGTAGACCCTAGCTTATGGGTTTGTAATGAATACTCTTAAACTTGGTCACTCTAGACCCTTAATCAGGCTTAGGGAGCTTAAGCGCTGCTTTGTAAGGCCTAATTCTTTTCCACACCCCGCTAAGGAATTAGAAAAAGTATTTCCTTGGATGTCATTTGGGCAAAGCAATTTTATGTTCAATATTTTTCCAATTGCATTCTAACTTAAAAATTTTATCTAAATCGACTTGACTGCTGATGCTGATCAAGGAAACATATTTTTGTATGTTATTAATGAACTTGCCTGAGATTATTACTTTCGAGGTACAAAGAAATTAAAATTAAATAAAAATAAAATGAAATTGCTCAGTTTTTTTAAGTTCTTATTGAATTCATTTATCCGTTTTACAGAGGTCTTTAGTGTCTGTCCTTCCTGTAAACTAAAAGTCTTTAGCAATTCTGCCTTTTGGGAAATTTTCTCTTAGTTAGCTTTGTCCCTCTTAAAGTTTTAGCTCTTAAATACTGGTTCAGTTTAGTCCCTATTGCTAAGCAAGTGCCATACATTTATATTTATGAATGGACTTTTTACGGCTGGCTGAAGGCTTCAGCATTGACGATTAAATGGATATTGCTTTGCTGTGCCTGTCATGTTTTTCTTGATATTTATTAGGGCTCTTACTATTACGGATATGTTTTTGAGAGTCTCCGCTAGAAATTTTCAATTAAGCTTCCTCTGCTCTGATTCTAAATGATCCATTTTCAAAGTAAAACTAATGATGAATACATTTTCGTCAACTTTAATTAAAAGGTATTAAATTGTCGGTAAAAGGAATATCCAAATGAATTGTACTGTGGGTTTCAAACTTTTTTGGAATGTTCTTTTGCTTCACTCCAAAAAAGTTTCAATTGAAAACATAAACAAAATAAACTTGAGCCAACAAGTGAGTTCCTTTGAGATTTCCATCTCGTTGGCTTCGGCGAACGCTAAGACAATGTCGCTAAGTTGCTCCCTAAATGGTTTTGGCCCGTTTCCCTCCATCAGTCACCGTTGCCCCTCTTCAGGGCCTAATTTTTATGGCTTGTGCAGTTGCAGCTGTGCGAGGCTGTACATTATTGCGCCGTGCAGGAATTCTTCGCTGTCCACGAGAGGGTGGTCTTGAGACCCCTTCGTTATCGCCCGACCAACATGGTGTATGCACAATTACGTATACGACATGTAGGCGCTAATATTTAACGCCGACCGCTGACCGCTGTCTAGTTGAGGGCAGAACGAGCAGTGGCGTGTCCTCAACATGGCCCTCATTGTTGAGCCGAGTCATAAAAATTCCACAATGTTGATTTTAATATATCCTTAATGGGGCCATAAAAAGAGTTGATGTACGAAGGGAATGGTCGCAGATAAAATAAACTTCATTGACTGCAGAATGCCCTAAATGGGCAGTTTGTAAATGGTACATGCTCGGAAAAAAGTCCCTGCATTTTTTCAAACTTCTGTAAAATTTTAAATTTTGAAAGTGTAATATAGAGTATTCTTTGCCATGTTGATTGAAAATGTTGCCATGCCCGACTGCCAAAGCCATTAGGCGAACTCCTTCAAATTTATTGAATTGAAATTGGCGCGTTAATTGAGTTTCCTTTTTGTGGCCTGACTCATCTGGTCTCTTACCATTCCATCAGAGAGGAACTTTGGCTTTTGAAATTAATCCATGATCCGTCATTAGACCCGCGCGGATGATGGCTCTCGAAAATATTCATAAATCTATTGAGCGAAAGTCATTTAAAAAGTTTGCCAATAATAAAGCCGGGAAGGTGAGCGGGTCAAGGTGAGGTCGGTGGAAATGAGTTCGATATTAAAGCCTCCAGATAAGACTCTTGGCGGCTGAGGACGGACATTGAAACTTTCGGTATATAGGTGTCCGTGTATGCTTGTATTTGTATTGGCCAAGTTTCGAGTGCTCAAAGGGGGAAGTAGCGGGACGCTCAAAATGAGTTATGTGCCCGGCATGTAAAGCCCGTTTTGACCAAAAGTTTTGCCAGGAAGTGTAAACATGTTCGCAGGTGTCGAAAGCTAAGCCAAGTTTCGGGCCAAGTTTTTAGCGGCAGGCAAATGGCCAATTTAATTAGTTTTTCCTTCTTGTTAGTGGTGCCTTCGCGGAACAAAGGCCGTAAACAGTTTTCAATTTATTTAAGCGAAACCTCGGGCGGATTCGGGGGCCCGCCTTGGTTGAAAGTGAAATAAACGAAATGTAATCAAGCAGATGGTTTCCTTCCCTCCATTTCGCTCTGCGGCTAACGGTTAGCCGCATCTGCGAAATTAAACAGATTTTCATGCATTTTTACCGTCGTCGATCGAGTTAAAAAGTTTGCGGTTTCGGCTGCCATTTGGTCCCCTTCGATTTTTCCACCACACATTTTTTCACTTCTTACAGAAGGGTAATTTCTCTGTTTTATTGCACGACAAACACAAAGTCAACAGCACAAGGTGCGTGGGGTATGGGTCGAACTGCCCTTAGCTACGGAAGGAACTTGTCATATTGTTATGTTGCCCATCCAAAATATTTTCTTTGACCTGTGAAAACTTTTCGGGCATCGTTGAGGTCTGGGCCAACCTCCTGTCTAAAGGTCAGTTGGCCGGCAAAAAGGCTTTGTGCCGAAAAGTTGGGCAATAAAATTCTGTGGGCCTTTAAAGGAAATGGTGAATAGGAAAGTAAGCAGGTTTAAAGGGTTGGGGATGTTATGATGGATTAATAGGCTCAGTTTTTGTGTGGCTTTGTCGGTTTTGCCCGTTAAGCATTTTCTAATTTTTTATTAGGCCTGGGAATAATTTAATTGCTTCTTGAGATGTATTACTTACACATATTTTATACCATTTATAAGTCAGGTATAAATTATGTTTATGCCAATACTAGGTCCTAGTTAGTCCCAAAATCCTAAGAGTCCTCACTAAAAGCTTTTTAAAACTTTAAGCTTGGTCAGCTTTCAGCAATCCTTCTTTGGTTTGGGTATTATATATTTATCCCTTGGATGGAAGTCCTGAAAAAGTTTTTATTGAGCTTTCGGGATTTTTGGAAGTTTGTATTTGATATAAAATGGTTCGTTTTGAGGTAATAAGCCCTTATAGGATACAAATTTATTTTCAATTGTAATAATTAATTGTAATTGTAACTTAAAATAACTCAAATCGGGAACAACATCTTGTTGCATACAAAAATTCAGTAAATGAATCGGGCTGTAAATGAGCTATTCATATGTAAATATCCCTCTTGAATATATAATATTTCCTAATAAAACACTTTAACACTTTAAGCAACAAATTTCTAGCCCAAAACGAGGAACTCAAGCTCATCGGATAACATAATTTGTTTTTAAATCTGATCGTATCTCACACATCCCTGTCATTTCTCCCCTCCGATCATGCAAAGCTGCTCAAGTAATTAAAATACTTTCGTTATTAATGCCTCAAGAGACCTATGCTGGGGCATATTTTCAGTCCCAGATTGCGGCTGGCTCAAATAAATTGCCGCGTCACAAAGGCACGGCCAGCAACAGCAGCGCACAAGAGTAAATATTTTGCTGCCGCACACACATAATTAAATTCCTATTAAATGCAAGAATCGACGAAGGCAGCCGCAAAAGTAAGTTGAATATAATGGCATTTTAGGGCGCAGGCAATGAAACGCACAAAGCCGACGAGCGCCGACAATGAGAATCAAATTATCAACATAATGGCAGCCCGGCAGGAACCGAAGCGAACAGGAAGGAAGACAGTTAGGCTCCATAGCCGTGTATACGGTGGTGCATATACGGCTTGTTCATTCATAAAATGGTTTTGTGGCATGGGAGACGAGGACACGAGTGCTTAAAAAGCTTTTAGATGCCTAATTGTTCGGGTGTTAAGAATAAAAAAGGTATTTAATACAGGGCCTGATTAGCTGTAAGATTTCATCTAAGCGTTAATGCTTCTTCAAGCTGCTGGACCTGAATCCCAAGTATTCCATTGAATACCTTATGAACAGCAAATGGTTTCGGGAGGTAGTCAGCGTCTTTAATCAAAGTTTTTCGTAGTGTTTGAACTCATGTTCAACACTATTTTTCTGAGATTGATCCAAGTATGCTTTTCTTTTTGCCAAATTTATTATTAATTAGTTTTGCCAGGAAGCCCTTTTTAAAGTAAAACTACGCAAGAGTATTTTATATATAATAAAATTCGTTGGTTAACTCGTCTTAATAGATTACCAAGGTATTTACCCAATTTTATTCAAATAAACCCCCAACTGAAGAAACGTACATATCAAGTCCCTCAATTCAAACCAAGTAAACGCTTAAATAATTAATTACATAATCTATCCTCACTCATTATCATTTGCTCTGCGCCAAGTGCCGGATTTATATATCCCGTCCAATTTAAGCTCGGTTAACCACCCAAATACCCCAAGAGCGGACTAGTAGGCAGTGATATATTTGCCGAACCGGTTTAGCGTGACCTTGGCTATATCAACAGCAACCGAAATCCTTGGCTGATAGTCGGGTAATGCAATCAATTACTTGATAATCCCCAAACAAAACATACGTACGACAACAACAAATCGAGCGGCCGCCCGGCAAATCGGCAGGATTTAATAACAAAAGTCAGCTGTTTGGAGTCCTTGCGCTCTCTCGAAAATGGATTTCCTCTCTGAAAGCTCGCGAAGGGCAAGAGCTTCCGATGGACGCCCATGTGGGGAAGCGGGTCAACGCTGCGTATGCGTTACGTTTCACTTTCGTTGTCGACGAAGTAACTCAGCTTCTTCCATTTGGCGGCTGCTGCGACCCAATCAGGCTCGTGTCGTATCGCTTCGTTTCGATTTCAGTTTCAGTTCCCGTGCAAATCCCGAGTCGTCTGGTCGTGTGTCCGCAGCAAATTCGTTCAGCCTCCAAAACTCCGGAGCAAGTCGCGCGCGGGTTTTGATTTGCGCTGCGGCTTCTGGTTGTACGGCCCCAAAAAGTAGGCAAAGCGAATTGTGCAAGAAGTCCGCACTCAAGTTGACTGGCAGTGTGTGTGGTGTGTGGTGTGTGCTGTTTGGTGTTTAAAGCTTTAACTCTGCGGAGACGCACGATTTTTATGAATGAACCGCCCAGGCGGCAGCGGGTCCTGGTAATTGTGTGCGATGTGTGCGCGGTCAGGAAGTCAAGGCGTGCCAGGCATATCAATGGCACTACTTGGCCCAGATGGGTATTAATGAGCCTTCCCAATGAAATGCAAACAATGTGAAACGCACATTCGAGAGCAACTCGGCGGGTGGCTGCCTAAGCGATCTATGAGTGAATATGGACGTTTTAACCCTCAAATTATTCCCCCTGCCAGTTTTGATAAGTGCTTCTGTAGCATACAAATATCTAAGAGGGATAAAATTGAACCCAAATTTAACGATCAAGGAGACTTTTTAGGTTGGAATGCATTTCCTTAAAAACTGTAGAGCTATGGCGTTTGTTTTTCTTTAGCTTACGTGCTGTATGGGTCCTAAATTTAACTTCCAACTCAAAACTTTAAGGCAACACTTAAGGGGCAACGCAAGGAGAAGTTGTGTCCTATATTTAGAGATGCCCAACCATTTTAGCCAAAGTCCCTGGTTTATGTTACCCACTTCCCAGAAATCTAGTGGCTCAAAAGTAAGCCTGAAAGATTATAAAAAGCTTCTTTCGGCCTTCTGCCCTAATGTGAAATATTTATTTGAGAATGTCCCCACCCAGCCGGGCCCACAAAGTGTCACCCTTGCTGTTGCTACCGCTGTTGACCCGGCAAATACGTGATCAGATCGCACAACAAACCGCAACAGCGGCAGCAACAAGAATCCAAAAGCGGAGGGAAATACCTTTCCCAGCCCCTCCAACTCGCCGTCGCCATGGCTGCCATTAAAGATGACACACGCCAGCCGGCTGACGCCTGCCCACATTATGGGAGAGAGTGCGAGTGCCAGTACGCGTACTCGTAAGGCAGTCCGATTTCAATTCCGCCTCCATACGCACCGGGAGCCTCCCAGTCAGCCGCCCGCTGGGATTAATTGCCGAACATTTGTGTGCGGCACGGGGAGGAAGGTCCAAAGAACGAGGAAAAGGGAGACGAAACAACAAACAAAAAATGCTTACATTTTTCAGTGGAATCGTGGCAGCCATGAAGATGTTGTTGAGGGATATATGAGCCAGGGAGTCTACAATTACCAAAAGCCAGCTACAAGAACACGGCGCAAGTCAAACGGTCGAATCGTTTTAATTGCCTCCGGCAGAAAGGATTTCCTGCGCTCCGGCAGTGCGTGTGTGTGCGTGCGGGCGAAGTGTGTGCGTGTCGCAGACGGGCGAAGGACCTCAAACGCCAAATCTCCGGCCAGACAAGCCTTTTCTGCCCGTCGACAGCCCTCAAAGCGGCTTAAAGTCCCAGTGGCCAATAGCCAGTTGGCAGTGCGAAGTGTCTAGGCTGAGCAGACACGCTCCCATACTCACACAACGAAGGCGGAGCCAAAAACAGGACCTGGACCGGTTGGGTGAGTGCTTTGTAATTGTAGGCCACTAGCTTATGTTACGTATACGCCATGTCCCACAGCGGCGATGTGCTGGCTGGGAAGTCAGGAAAGTCAGCTAAGCACCTCAACACTTTGGAACTCGCTCAAAGTGCACTGCAAAAATATACAGCGAGGATTCGTTTGTGTTAGCTTTCTGAAGAGCAATTAAATTCCAATACTCGGTTGGCTTACACGCATTCTACTAGTTAAAGCCACTTTCCAATATCAGAGTTTCAGAATTACCTTAATCCTAAGTTCCTAAATTCATTTTTAGTGCCTGCAAAGAGTTATACTTGGAAAATGTCTTATTCAATTGAAAATATAAATGCTTGATTGAACTTCAATATTTTCCACACATCAACTTTTAGTGTAACGAAAACGAAACACAGACGGCTCTGCTTCAACTCTGAGCATATAAATTGCACTGAATTTCTGAGCAAGTCTCGCCTGGCTGCCGCTTGTTTGCCAAATCAACCTGCTTGTTATGACAATGACCAAGGTCCTCGAGCAGCAGCCACTACTTGACGAAAACCCCGAAATAAAATAAAATAAATAGAGCTTAGAGAACAAAGCAAGGGCGAGCGGGATAGACGCGCAAATTGAAACGACAAAGTCACACAAAAGTCAGACAGACAAATTTTTCAGAAATAACAAATGCGATGCCCTCGGGACTGGGTTAGTCGATAAACTTCCTTCCTCCTGGACGGCAAACAACCAAATCGGGCGGCGACATGTGGCAAACGAAATGGAAAGGTTAATAGAATAGAATACTTTCAAAGGACGAAATGCCTTCGATTTGCATGCCACTTGGCAGTTAATAATGAATGAGTGTGAGCTGGGTCGAGCTTGGCTTATCGAATGGGACAAGCCCTGTAGTCAATGGAGAGTCCGAGTTTATTGTGTTGATTAAGAGTTTGTCAAGGTGCCGGGCAGTCATAAAATGTTTGATAAATGTGTGCGCTGGATTTTTGAATTATTTCCCGTTTAATTTTATCTAGTCTAGTCGTAATTAAAGAACTGTGTGCCCAAAATGGTTAATAGGCATTAGTAAATTAAGAAAAAAATTCTTTATAACATAAATTAACCAGGATGTAATCTTTAATACATTTTGTAATTGAAAACAAGAAAGGAAGCTAACTTCGGCATGCCGAAGTTTAAATACCCATGCAGTAAGTAAGAAGAAGAAGAAAAATCTTCTGACCTTTTCGGTTTCTCGGGTACTGACATAAGGTAAATGTTGCGAAAGAAAAATGTTGCGAACGAGAAATGTTGCGAGCGAAAAATTTTGCGAACGTATTTAATGAATTTATATACATATTCCTATGGCTGCTATATGATATAGTGGTCCGATTTGAATAAAATTAAAACCGAAAATTTTCTGATCGGTCCTATGACAGCTATATGATATAGTTGTCCGATTTTGATCAAATTAAAACCGAAATTCAAGAATAATACAAAAGGTCATATCTCAAAATTTATTCAAATATTGTAAAAATTGGCTAAGTTATAATTTTTTTCATTAAAATTTACCGATCTTTCCTATATAGCTATATGATATAGTCAGCCGATCCGGCTCGTTCCGACATATATAGCAGTGAGAGCATATAGGAGCATATCTGCAAAGTTTCATTCAGATAGCTTTAAAACAGGGACTATTTTGCGTTGAAACGGACAGACGGACATGGCTAGATCGACTCGGCTGTTGATGCTGATCAAGAATATATATACTTTATAGGGTCGGAGATGTCTCCTTCACTGCGTTGCAAACTTCTGACTAAAATTATAATACCCTGCAAGGGTATAAAAATGAATACGCACCTTAATATTATAATTGCAAGGATACTAAATAATTGCAATAAAGAACTTCAAAAAACACCGAGAACATTTGCCCTCCATCATATTCGTTTCATTCATTTGGATAGCGGTTAAGTATTATCTTCTCGCACAATCCAATCTCACTTGCGTGTTTATCTAAACCTATTTTACTATCATCACTATTATTGTTCATGTCCACCTCATTAAATATTATTTAAGAGAAAAATATTCGCTTTAGGGAAATAGCTCTGCGCAACCTTCACGAAGGATTTTCCTTCTTTAAAAATATATTCAAGGGCCTCGTCTTCCCAAATGGCAGGAATGACGCCCATTAAGGGTTATCTATTAACCCAGTTCGCTGGCTTTTCTTGATACGCCAAGGCAACTTCCCTCAAGGCCAGGTCTTTAAATTAACCAGCATAGTGTGTGCGGCAAATGTATACCAATTCTGTTTCCAGACTCTTGTCAAGTGCGCCAAACTTCTGGCCGAACTTAAGCTGTTCCTCGCATCTATTCCCGTCCACACGCTCGTGGGCTCCTCCTCCGACCCAACTCTGGAACTTGTCGCATACGCGACATAAATCCAAACACATACACGAGCACTTTGCTCTAAGTATGTATAAAAGGCCTATCCAAGACAAAAGTTCCCTGGGAAGGACACTTTTGTCGGCAAATTTCGGTTGGGCATGGTGGGCCCTCAAGTTGGAGCGCTTTACGAGAGGCTGTCAAAAAGCCAAGTGAGACATTTGTTTTCACTGTCTTTACAACTTCCGGCTTGTGGCTTTAACTACGCTAACGGTCCAAAAATTTGCATGGCTGCTCCCTGAAGTAAGCAACAGCATGCTGCTGGGCTTTAACAAGTTTTCACTAGACTAAAAACACACATGTTCACGTCACTTGTTCGAAGCCATCAAGTTTATCTTGAACAGTGCCAAAAAAGATGTTGCGCACTGAAGAACGAGAAGAAAGTAAAAGCAATGACAGTCCTGGTTCGAACATCACTTTAATGTTGTATGTGAAATATTACGAAAAGAGACCGAAATTACTTAAGCAATTTTCCTGGATTTTGGATATCTCTGCTCGCACTGTACGATGACGAAAAAAGAATAGCAGAGCACCCCATATGTGTAATCATTAGAGGGGAAGAAGACAGTGCTCATCCATCCACACACTGCCGCAAGGAGACATCTGAAATGCACAAATCAATGCCACATTGTGTTCCCTGCCTTGTTTGCTTTTGTTCTCCAGTCAAGGCTTTGACGAAATGTTAATCAAATCCCCTGGCTCGAGGAGGGAGAAGGACTAAGCCCACCCGTGGCAGTGGCAGGAAATGAGTGCGGCCTACAACAATGATGTTTGCGTTGCAATCTGTTTGGGTGTTAAGTAGATTTATGCCACTCCATTATGCCATTCAGCATCGGAGTGGCCAATTAAAGGTGTCCTCCCTCACACCCCGCATCACAGCCTGTAGCCCCTCTTCTTAGCCAGGCAATCACCCCTCCAGTCACAGAGTAGACAAAACCTCCTTTTTGTATAATAACAAGCTTTTGGGTGACATTAAGGGTGATGTTTGTGAAGTCCAACAAATCAGTATTTTGCAGCATATTCAAAATGTAATATTAGTAAAAATATTTTTTTTAATATTTAACAAGAAAGGAAGCTAACTTCGGCTCGGCTTCGTTTTCTCGGGTACTGAGGTAAATGTTGCGAAAGAAAAATGTTGCGAACGAGAAATGTTGCCAGCGAAAAATTTTGCGAATGAATTTAATG
This sequence comes from Drosophila nikananu, assembly GCA_008042635.1. Taxonomy (NCBI): domain Eukaryota; kingdom Metazoa; phylum Arthropoda; class Insecta; order Diptera; family Drosophilidae; genus Drosophila; species Drosophila nikananu. The sequence goes on along the minus strand of VNJV01009139.1, from coordinate 470 downwards.
AATTTATATATATTTTCCTATGGCTGCTATATGATATAGTGGTCCGATTTGAATAAAATTAAAAACGAAATTCTGGAATAATAAAACAGTTCTATGTTTCAAATTTTATGAAAATATGTGAAAAATTGGCTTAGATTTTTTCATCAAAATTTTCTGATCGGTCCCATGACAGCTATATGATATAGTTGTCCGATTTTGATCAAATTAAAACCGAAATTCAAGAATAATACAAAATGGCCATATCTCAAATGTTATTCAAATATTATAAAAATTTACCGATCTTTCCTATATAGTCGGCCGATCCGGCTCGTTCCGACATATATAGCAGTGAGATCATATAGGAGCATATCTGCAAAGTTTCATCCAGATAGCTTTAAAACTGAGGGACTAGTTTGCGTAGAAACGGACAGACGGACATGGCTAGATCGACTCGGTGTTGATGCTGATCAAGAATATATATACTTTATAGG
>VNJV01009128.1:1953-13401 GCA_008042635.1 Drosophila nikananu | reverse complement strand
ATTGATTTTATTGATTTGCGGGGGAGTGGGAGGGAAATTTTTAAATCTGAAACAAACTTGATCTGCTTGCAAAACATTCCGACCTACATACCGAATTTGGTTACTCTAGCTCTTATAGTTGCTGAGATCTAGGCGTTGACACAGACGGACAGACAGACATGGCTAGATCGACTTGGCTGTTGATGCTGATCAAGAATATATATACTTTATGGGGTCGGAAATGCTTCCTTCTGCCTGTTACATACATTTGCACGAAATTAATATACCTTTGTACCTACGGTACATGGTATAATTAAGGAGTTATGGTCGATCCCGTAAGACGTGGTACCGCTGACATTGAAATTGGCAAACACGATTCTGGACGCAATTTTCATCTGAAAATATTAAACCAAACATTTATTTACTCGAGACGGTTTGTTTTACAGGATAGACTACAATCTTTTCAAAATTCGAACATTTACTTACGCCTGTAGTCTATCCTGTGCATTTTGTTACGCTCTTTAAAATAAGGGCTGGATGAAGAAAATCGGTCAACAACTTTTCTTGTAATCATGCAAGGCAAGTTGAAAAACATGGTTTTGAGAAAACGCCGTTTAAAGTTTTGCTCAGTGCGCTTCGCCGCTTGGGCGGCAACCACTATCAAATGGCATAACTTCCACAATTTTGACAATAGGTTTTGAATATTTTTTAATGATTTCTCAGAGCTTATACCTGTCGATTAAGACAATAAAAATAAATTCGATTTTTTAAAATTTATTTCCAGAGTTGCTTCCTTAATAGGGTCGAATTCTACATACATATTTATATGAACATACTTACATTCCCCTGTTAGTTCCTAAATTCCAATTGTGCAGATCTACATTAACATATACACATACAATTATTATCGGTTCCTGCTTTCCATTTGTGCAAATCTACATATACATACATTCATTTTTTGGGCAATTAATAGGGTCGAATTCTACATACATATTTATATGAACATACTTACATTCCCCTGTTGGTTCCAATTCCAATTGTGCAGATCTACATTAACATACACACATACAATTATTATCGGTTCCTGCCCTGCAGTACCTGTCATCAACATTTCATCAACATTTCATCGACAGACCATTTGTGTTGATGACAGGTACTGCAGGGATATTTACATGAACATACATACATCCCCTTTTTTTGGTTGAAAAATTCCAATTATAATCGGAGCTTTGCATATATGAATTTTTTGTGCAATTCATAGTTTCGATTCTACCTAGAGATCGACAAACATACACACATACACATTCCTACATTTACCTCGGCCACAGTAACAGTGTCTTCACCCTGTTGTACTCAGAAGAAGTTATTGTTTCGGTTTTCCGTCAGGTCAATTCGGTACCATCCCGCACTTCTACATTCTGAATTTTTGTAGGACGGTACTCAGTTCCGGATTTACACAGTTTTCGTATATTTTTGTTGTTGTACGCTTTGCGCTTAATCCCAAACAACTACAATTATGTCTGAAAGCCAGAAGCGGGATCCTAGCCCAAAGGACGCGGGGCCGGACCCGCAGCGAACTTGAGCAACCGTCCGAAAGTCTTAGCAAATTTAATTTGTGAAACATCCTCGTCATCCTCTGCCGAGCCTAATGCTTTTACTTTAAAGATCCGCCTAGATCAAATCCAGTCCCTCTTGGACAAGGTTGAACGGGAGTACGAAGCAGTCTCCCGATTAGCCCTCCACGAAGGAAGTAGCGAAAGCGTTCGGCAGCTTCAGGGCAAACAGGAGAATTGTAACAGCAAGTCTCCCCTTACAAATTCAATCCGCATCCGGTTCCAATCCGCATGGTCTGCACTTCAAGAGCGCTTTGAAAACAGGCGACTTTTAGTGAACAGCCAGTTGAAAGTTCTTTTCAATCTTCCGAATATAAGAATCGAATCCTTGAAGGATCTTCAGAGTACTGTTTAATGGTGTTTGATTGCCATGAAACACTCCAATGTCTCTACAGAAAATTGGGACTGCATTCTGATTTTCTTCTGTTCTCCCAAGTTGCCAACGGTCACTCTCTTCTTATGGGAGCAGTCGTTGAGCAACAAGTCAGAAATCCCTACCTGGAACGAGATGAACTCGTTTCTCGAAGAAAGATATCGCACACTAGAAGCGATTGAAGAGGTTAGTACTTCCAACTCACAACATACTAGGGAGCACAAGAACCCACAGCCTAAAAGGGTTAACTCCTTTGAGACGCAAGTCGCCCCACGTGTACGCTCCTGTGATCTTTGCTTCACAGAGTCTCATCCAGTTTGGCTTCACCTTCATCTCCGAGAAGCTTGCAACTCGAATCAAGCTTCCTTTTCAAGCCGTGAGAACCAGAGTCACGTGGCTTAACCAAACTAACACAGGTGTCTCACATTTTCAGCTGGGCACGGCGGCGAAGCCAATGCTCAAAATCAACACGATTGTGTTGGTGTTGCCCAATCTAGCCGGGAATCTTGGCTGATCCACTGTTTTTCCAGTCCTCCCAGATCGACCTTTTAATAGGGGTGGATATTCTTCCGTCTGTCCTCCTGTCAGGCTTGAAGCCAAACTTATGTGGGTCACAGCTTGGGCAAGAGACCATTTTCGGGTGGACTCTAACCGGCCCAGTTTCTGCAGCCACTAGTAGGGTTTCGTCCTTCACAACAAAGATATCCATCGAATCGGAACCTACCATGGAGACACTTCTCACAAAATTTTGGGAGGTGGAGGATCTTCCATGTAAAGTGGTAAAGGAGTCGGACAATTTGTGCGAAGAAAACTTCGTTCGAATGACTACCAGGTCTCGTGACGGGAAATATGTAGTATCCCTACCTTTCAAGGATCCTAAGCACATCAACTTGGAAAATTCCAGATCGATCGCTCTCGCACAATTCCTAAGGAATGAGGCTCGCCTGAAAAAGGATCCTATTCTCAAAGACACCTATGACTCAGTGATCAAAGAATACATAGATCTTGGCCACATGAAGCCTGTGCCTCCAAATACGGTGAATACGGTGAATTTTTCTTCCCCACCACTCGGTTTTCAAACCCGAAAGTACGACGTTTGGTATTCAACGCATACAGTCCTTCGTCAAATGGGATCAGCCTGAATGACATCCTGCATCCAGGGCCAGTACTTCAGTCCGATCTCACCCTTCAGATCCTGCAGTGGCGAATATTCCAGTTCGTGTTTAACGCCGATATCACCAAGATGTATAGTAGAGGGCTGCATAACACTATTCTTTTTGTTTGCATTTAGAGTACTCATTCGTTTTAGTATGTATTCAGAATACATGCCATTCATTTGTCGCGTTCTCTTTGCGTTCACTTCGTATGTGTTCGGAGTTTTAGGCACCCGATCGAAATGAACTGAATGAAGTCGTTCAAAGCCCGAATGAAGCCGATGAATTTTCAACGACTATTCAGAGTACTGTAAATTCTTTACGGCGTCATTGGGCAAAATGAGTTCGGACAGCGCGGAGGTAAGTCTAAGTTTTCTATGTGTTTGTGTATTATTATGTGCGTGTGCGTCCTATTTAATAATATTGTAGCGTTTGACTAAAATTAATATGTGTATTATTGTGTTGTCAATTATAAATATTTAAAATAGAATAGCAATAAAATTAATAAAATCGTTTGTATAGCTAATGGAAGGCGACGCATATATAAGAAGAATAAAATAAGAATATAATGTACATACATATTATAATCAGTTACATAGTAATAAATAATAATAAAAACACGAACTCAGCATACCATAACAGTCTTTTATTGAAACTTACACACACACATATGCAACCAAGACATTTGAATCACCCATTCACTTCACTCGGACTTCACTTCATTCGTTTCAGAATGTGCCGTTTGAATTGAATGAAATGAAGTCGGCACCGAGCGCTTGCAAATACACGAACATTTCCGAACGCGCCGAATTCACTTCGTTCGTTTTAACACGAGCGTCTCATTTGCCTGTTTGAATGGTGTTATGCAGCCCTCTAATGTATAGGCAGATATCACTAAACCCTGCACACACCCCGTTTCAAACCATCCTCATCACAGATTATGAGCTTCAGACTGTCACGTTTGGTGTTAATTGGGACCCTTTTCTGGCTTTACGAACGTTGAAGCAGTTGTCCAAAGATGTCCACGTCCTATATCCAGGAGCGTATGAAATAATTTCGGACTAAATGTACGTGGACGATGTGCTAGCAGGAGCGCATACGAAGGTCGAGCTAAAAACAGCTCTAAGCCCCGCAGGATTTCCTCTCCGCAACTGGACAGCAAATGAGCGAACTCTCCTAAGGGCACTTCCCTCAGACCACCTGCTCTCGGGTGACTTCCTCGACATCGAAGAGGTGAGCACCACTAAAACGCTAGGAATACGGTGGAACGCAAAGGCAGATGAGTTTTATTTTGTCCCAACTGAGCTTGTTGTTAATGGGAATTATTCCAAACGCGACGTTCTATCGCAATTCGCAAAACTGTTCGATTCCGCTGGATGGCTGTCCCCATTTGTGGTTCAGGCCAAGATACTAATGCGGGATATATGGTTAGCCGGCATTATCCTACGCCTTATCCTACCGACTTAAGGGGGTCTTCTAATTACGAGGCCGAAATTTTGGCCTATTTTCGAAAATTAATTGTGAGAAAACTGTACAAGATAATGTCATATTATATGGATTATATATGGATTATATAGGGTCAAAGTGGGGTCATCAAAATTTTAGGGGTCATTTTTCTGGTACGGAGAAATTCCTCGGAGCCTTCTCAAGGTTCGCGGCCAGAAGAGGGTGTCCTCTCCACCTTTATTCGGACAACGGAAAGACCTTTGTGGGCGCGGAGAAGGCCCTAACATTAGATTTCATCGCTACAGTGAAGGAACAGGTTACCTCGTCATTTAGTCACCACAGCCTATCCTGGCATTTCAACCCTCCAGGCGCCTTCCATATGGGAGGGCTGTGGGAAGCAGGAGTAAAGAGTTTTAAGACTCACTTCTACAAGACGACATGTAACTTTAAGTATACCCTTGAAGAGTTATCCACTCTACTGTGTCGGATAGAGGCATGTCCCAACTCCAGACCGATTTCCGCGATGTCAGAAGACCCGTCGGATATCCTCGCTCTCACTCCGGGGCATTTTCTGATAGGCGGACCACTACTCGTACCCGCCGAACCTCCCATCGCCGACGAAGCCAGTTCTATCCTGAACCGTTGGCTGCGACTCAAAGCCCTTGGCCAGCTTTTCGCATCGAGATGGAAAGCGGAATACCTGAAAGAGTTTCATAAGAGGACAAAGTGGCAAATTCCAACCAGGAATCTCTCCGAAGACGATATGGTAATCGTCAAGGAAGACAACGTTCCATCGTATGGATGGAGGCTAGGGCGCGTTCAGAGGGTCTATCCTGGCTCTTGCGATAAAGTCCGCGTCGTATTTTTCCATTAGGGACCGCTGGCCACACTTTCCTTTTTTTGTAACTCACTTCTTTCTTCTTGCGAACCGAGGCAGACGTTTTTGGAGCCAAATATGTACACCACTTTGTCATACATAGCTGAATAAATTAACTCGAAGAAACCACAACTCTCGACTCTGACTTTGTTTTTTGGAGGAAGCAACACTTGGTTCTACATAGAATAACAAAAGTTTTGCGTAATGAATGGTATGTCGTGGAGGACGTTGATGGTTTTCAACAGTCTAGACTTCCATACAAGGGAGTTTGGGCACTAGTAAACATGCGATAAACAAAAGTCAAAATTAATATGTATTTAGAGATCTCCGGTCAGGATGGCCGACACTACTTCGTGTGTCCCGTTCGCACGATCAGCAACCGACACACCTATTTATACATTTAATAGGCTAAGAAGGAACGGAACGGCAGAATAAAAAACACTTCGTTTTGTGACAAGAAAGAGAACGGACGAATTTTATATTGCCCCTACACTTAGAGATTAGCACAGCCTTCGAGCATAGGGAATATTGCAGCGCGATATTCCTTGATGTATCTCAAGCATTCGAACGCGTCTGGCTCAAAGATCTCATGCATAAAATTAAAACACACTTGCCTGGGTACACTCACAAACTTCTTGAATCCTACCTCTGCAAAAAAGCCTTCGCAGTGATGTGTAACACAACAATTTCCGACAGCTACACTATCGAAGCTGGAGTCCCACAAGGCAGCGCAATTGGGCCAACTCTATTCGTCCTTTACACAGCAGATATTCCTAACTAACAACATCTACCTTCGCTGACGACAATGCCCAGATGCCCAGTCTGCGCATCAACCCAACTCGCCAACCACCTCGTGGTAGTCGAGAAGTGGCTATCAGACTGGCGTATCAAAATAAACGAACAAAAGTGTAAACACATAACGTTTACTCTTAACAGACAAACTTGCCCTCAGCTCCGCCTGAGTAGCAGGCAGATCCCCTAAGTTAATGAAGTAACGTATCTCGGCATCCACCTCGACCGCCGTCTAACATGGCGTAGACATATCGAATGCAAGAAACTGCACCTAAAACTGAAAGCCAGCAGCCTCCTGGATTATAAACTCCCGATCGCCCTTGTGTCTGGACTACAAGGTCCTCTACAACTCCACTCTTAAGCCAATCTGGACGTATGGCTCCCAGCTTTGGGGGAACGCGAGTAGAACAAACATAGACATCTCGCAGTAAAAGATTTAATAGGCAAGCAAGCCCACCCAAATCCTCAAGCAAGGGTCTTGACTCGGGTCTCCAGCCGAACCCGCCTGCAACGTACAGACCTACCAACCCAGCCATAATTTGTCAGGGCCACTTTTTCAGTCTACATGACTCCTAGTTAGGTTGTAGTATAAGATTTGATACACTTATTGTTAGTCTCAAAAATGAAAAGATTCAATAAATAAAACCAAAGTATAATAAAAAAAAAAACAAAAAAAAAGGCCAAGAGAGAAGTGATCTCTACCGACCGAAGGAAACGGTCAGAGGAGAATCTTTTGGAGGGAGACTGGTAACGAAGATGGAGCGAAAGATAAGCATCCAAGACCTTCATCGAAAACGAAGCTGGGGAATACAGTACGATGGGACAACCAATCCTCTGGAGTTCATACAGAATATGGAGAATTGGGCGACCGGATTCGGCATTCAGCACGACGAATTGGTACGAACGATGCCATTCGTGTTAGTAGACGCAGCCATTGCTTGCTGGACATGCACACCAAGCCTACTAAACAATTGGGCAATGCTGACGGAAGAGATGGTGGAGTACTTCTGGCAACGAAATTTCAGAAGCAACTCAAGGAGCAAGTTTCGCAGGAGTGGCAGACGCTACGAGGGCATACGCAATGGATCTCATGAACATGATGAGGTTCGCAGGGTATACGGATAAGGAAAAAGTGGACCGGATATACTATAACTGCAGAAGCGAGATAAAGCTGTTTACACGAAGAACGGAGTTTGAAACACTGCCGGAGTTCTTAAAAATAGCAGAAATGGTCGAGATAATAGAATCAAGGAGTCTCGCACACACACAGCACAGAACCAACCACAGGTTGTGCCAGACCTAAGGAACACACTGGAAGAGACCGAGGTGTTCATGAGGTCAGCCGTGGGGCAAGAGGACATGGACCAACTGGAGGAAGTCGACGTGGAGGAGGAAGAAGATGATGCCGTAAAGAAGGCATACGAGGTGAATAGGATTTCAGAGCAACTCGAAGAAGAGGGAAAGGAGAAGCGCGGAATTGAGTATGGTGAGCACAGGGTTGAGGAGCGGAAGAAGACAGGAAAAAGGAAGGACACAGAGCAAGCAGAGGAGATCGGAGATCCAGTGGAGAACAGGCGGATGTTCCGGAAGGCGAAAGAAAAATCAAAGCAACGGGAACAGGAACTGGAAACTGGAAATGGACTAGCACAACGGATGCATTAAGGCCGTACAGCGCGGGACAGACTGGAGAAGAATCACCAGGCGATGGATCGAAGAGGCAGGCACGCCATCTCCTAAGCGAGGGGGGAGTGTGACGCGTACAGCACATAACTTCAAATTCAAACAAAGTACGCGAGCGCGCCAATCCGTGCAAAGGGTCACTCTAGACCCTAACAAGCCCCGGCCACACTAAGTCAGGCTAATCAACAGCCAGGGCGGGCACACTAGACCCAGCCAGGCCCTATATAAAGCGGGTGGCTGGCCTCAGGGAAGGCAGTCAGTGATCGGCAGCGATCGAATGGAAGTCATCATCCACTAGCGACCAGCCCAGCCCTTCATCAGGAACTACACTCGGTAAATAGACTCAACCAGGATAGTAAGTGCTCACCGATAACAACATCTGTATTATTGATGACTTAAGGGTCCGATAGCAACATCTGTCTTATTGATAACTTAAAGGTTCGAAAACAACAACTGTCTTATTGATGACTTAAGGGTCCGATAACAACAACGGCTGTCTTATAGCTGACTTCAGAGTCCAACAACAACCTTCCCTGCTGATTTCAGGGTCCAACAACAACACCTTCTTATCGCCGACTTAAGGGTCCGACAACAACAACACCATCGCAACGCAGACTTAAGGGTCGAACAACAATATCCCGCTATAACCACCGACTTCAGGGTCCGAACCACACCGCTCCCTTATTTCACAGGCACGACCCAAACCCAAGCAATCAGACGCGAGAGACTACGCCCACGGCAGGAGGACACCAGACGCGAGAAGCCATCCACGCCAACGCACCAACCTCAACCTTCCCCGCAACAATTCCAATACCTGTAATAATTAGAGTAAATAAATACCAACCCTATTTAAGGTATACACACAGCTTTATCACTGAGAATCGGGTCGGAGAACCTCTTACAGCAACCACGCCTGAATAAAATAAATTTCATGGATGACCCTGGCCGTCCCTGACTACCCAAGGCACGATCGAACGTTGTGACGTTCAGTCGTGCCTCGGGTAGTTAGGGCTGGCCAGAGTCGTCCAAGACATTTGTTTGTTTCAGGACAGTGGTGCTAGAAAGGATTCCCCGACCCGGGTCGTGAGAACGTGAGAACGCGTAGAGTTTTACCTTAACTAGGCTTATATAAGAAACGGTTTATTTATTCGTAGTACAGTAGACAAATGATATTGCGGCGGCGGGCGGCTCGAACGGTCGGTCCACGTAGGGCTTCCCTCTTCTGACGTCCGGTTTCCGTGGGCGGCGTCTCGCGTCTGTGGGCGTGGTCTGTCGCGTCTGGCCGGACCGGCCTCCGATACCTGAGAATATGGGGATGGGCTCGCGTGGGACCCTTAAGTCAGCAGAGAGAATTAGTGTTGTTGGACCCTTAAGTCAGCAGAGAGAATTGTTGTTGTCGGACTCGTAAGTCAGCAGAGAGAATTGTTGATGTTGGACTCGTAAGTCAGCAGAGAGAATTGTTGTTGTTGGACTCGTAAGTCAGCAGAGAGAATTGTTGTTGTTGGACTCGTAAGTCAGCAGAGAGAATTGTTGTTGTTGGACTCGTAAGTCAGCAAGGAGACGTAATGTTGTTATTGGACCCTGAAGTCAGCAATAAGACGTAATGTTGTTATTGTTATTGGACCCTGAAGTCAGCAATAAGACGTAATGTTGTTATTGGACCCTGAAGTCAGCAATAATACGTAGTTGGTGGGATAATCACTTACTATCCTGGTGACTATAGTTACCGATGCTGGATCCTTCTCCTGATCTGGCTGCCTTGTCGCTGCTGGCTGGTGACTTCTACCTCGGTCGACTCCGACCACTGAATGATCTCCCTGAGGCCAGCCGCCCGCTTTATATAGGGCCTGGCTGGGTCTATCGATCTCTCTTGTGCTATCGATTACCCGATTTAGTGTGGCCGGTTTTCTGGTTTAGTGTGGCCAGCGGTTCGTATGGGCGCGCGCGCGCACTTTGTTTGAATTAAAAGTAATGTGCGCGGTACGCGTCACAACGTCACAAGTGCTGCTCCACTATGATGAAGTCCAGGCCCAGCCTTTTGCTGTCCTCGGTGACTTGCCTCGGGTTGGGGGGATGGGGACCTGGTCGTGCCCCAGGTATGCGAATCATATCCAAATGGATCCGTTTGGTCCCTCTAGATATGTAGTTACAAGAAATCATGGCTGAAATTGAAAGAGTTAAATCTTTTGTCTAAAGATGTGTTTAGACATGATAAGTAGACAAACTATAAATATGTTCTATTTATGGGCTGCAATAAACATGGGACGGGACAACATAAGTGGCAACTACAGATAAGTACGATTGCAGTGGTCTATTGCCGAAGTGTCAAGAGATATGATCACGCGGGAGGTGATTAGCGCGGTCATAGGCCACAAACATAGATTTAAGATAAATCTCAGCTGCATGGACCAACGCAGACTGCAGCGTCTTACAAGCGCTGCATTATATAATTAGATGATAAGAACCTATGTAAGAATGAATAAAAGGCGATGCCCTCTCAGTAGCGAGTCAGTTAGTGTTCAGACGAACATGAATATGTATAAGAATTTACATAAGAAATGTATGTACAGCTAGTGAAACGCTGCAGCAATGCCTTATCTAAAAATAACCAACGCTTGAGCGTTAGGATAGAGATATCTGGGATAAAACAAAGAACTCCTGCGTGGGTTTTCATCCCTTAAATAAAAGATGCAAGCGGTCACGTAGCATTTCCTTGAAGATAAGGAATATCGTGCAGTGGAAATCTGGGGAACACATGGCCACTGCGTTGGTCTAGTTAGAGATAAGATTAGAATATGTAAATTTCATGTTAGCTACCTAAGCTAGGACTTAGAAAATAAAGATTCAGTTTCTTACAAAAACTCAACGAGTAAATTCTTATTATTTGGGATCTTTACATTTGGTCCTTCGAGCCGGATGATCATTTTGGTCAATCGAGCCTTCGAAAAACTCTGCAGTTTCCCCCCGCGTTGGTAAGGAACTCAGAGAAAGGCCAGCTCCTTTAAGCATTGCTAAGTTAATCTTGCAGCTAAAGGTAGCAAAAATAATTGACTCTTGTTTCCCCCCGAGTGGTAAGGGACAGAGTATAAAAAATAAAAGCAAAAAGATACAAAAGAATCTTTTATGTTTTAAATTAAAACAAACACCTTATAGTGTTTAAATAACTGAAGGTTGTTTTGTTTACCATAAGAATTTGTGGTAAGGCGTGCTTGAGGCCATACATCAGCAATTGTGAAAATAAAAAGTGCATATAAAAAAAAGTTCCAAATAAATGCCATAGAGCATTACTTAATGAACAGCTCATAAATTGAGTGCAGTGAAAATGCCATTAGAGCATTTATAAAAATAAAAAGTGCATAAAAAAGTGCCAAATTAACAGCTCATAAATTGAGTGCAGTGCAAATGCCATTAGAGCATTAATAAAAAACAAAAAATCTGACTGGACTACAAAAATAATAAAACGTGCCATAAACAAAACAAAACAAAGAATCATCTTTAAACATCGACGTCAAGGAGCTTAAAAGAAGAGAAGGA
>VNJV01009127.1:0-79359 GCA_008042635.1 Drosophila nikananu | reverse complement strand
CCCCCCCCAGTCAACCCCCTTTTTTGCGCCCTTTTTATCCCCCTTTTACCTCTCTGCTGCTGCCCCCGCTTGTCGTTACAAAATGTCAAACGGCGCTAAAATATTGATGTTAGAAATTCAAGGTTTCAGTGGAATATGTTTGGGTCTGCGACACTGCCAAAAATTTTTGAATTACTGGAATATTATGGCTTTTATGTCCATTCGGTTTGGAAAATACAAAGTTTTTGTTTATGCCATATTTTGCCTTTAAATCTTCGTTAATTATTAGAATTAAATTTTGGTATTAAAGTCTCAAGACGAAGCTGAAGGGTATTTAAAGTTTTCTCTCAGTGCTGTTACTTTTTGTGAAATTAGAAATTTTTAAATTTAATTAACAAAAATTAGAACGAAAATTAATGAGATTTTACCAATTTCCAATTTGAAATAATACAAAAGAAGTGTAAATAAAGGTAATTAAAAGGTTTTCAAAGGTCGGCTTAATTTTCTTTAGTTTTAAATTTTTAATTAATTTCTGTCCTTAAACTGCTTCGCCATCTGCCGCTCACTGATTGAACCCTCTAAGGCGCCCTCTGTATTTTATTCATATATCTAACGACATCTAGGAATCACTACACCAAAGTATTAATTATTTGTCTTAAATTTGTTAATTTTATGGCCAAAGCCACCTATTAATTGAACTATGAGATTAAAATAAATGTAAAAATTAATTTTTACTCAAAATGGTTCTTGTACATAATAAGGTGTTCGGTTCTTGTATCCACTTGGCAGACGAAAAAACCTCAATAGGTGGCGCTAGCTCATATTAAATACTGAAAAATACCAATATTTAATTTTGTTTTCTTTCATTTTTCTGAAAATGCGTCAAAATATGAAAATAGCAAGTTTCTCGAGTTGATGATTAAGGGGGGTTTCTTTATTAGAAAATACTCTACCAATTTAAATTAATTTTACAGGATATCATGCGCTACGACCTGCGAAATGTACAATAAATGTGGAATTTTATCTTATATAAATTTTTTATATATATTTTATATTTATAAGGGGCACTCCTCCAAGGAGCCTGAATATGTAGCTTGTTTTTGGGTTTTATTTATAATTTATTATTTGTTTTTTTTTGTTGCTTAACTATCACTCGTTTTGCCAGAAAGAAGAAACCCCTTGCCAACCCGTAATACCGATTTAGGATCTCTACGATCTTCGCTCCTGACTTTGGCCTAGGAAAAAGTTGGAAAAAGGCTTAAGAAAGTAAAGAAAAATGATAATAAAGTTGTGTTTTTTCTGTTTTTCAAATGAAAATTGCATTTATTTTGGCATGGCTAAATGTAGTTTTGACGTATCAAAAATTAAACTAAACACAGTTACTAAATTAAAATGTAATAATCACAAATATACGCCGATTGCCCCCTGCTTTTGCTCGCTCGTAATAATAGTAATTGCTTCATATCACCAAAAAACCGCCTTTCAACTATCACAAGGGAATGGTTGCTTCTGATTCTTCTGCCTCCTGATCCTGCCTCCTGCTATTGCACTATCTTTACTGGGTTTTAAGGAGAGGGTTTTTTAAGGAAGGTTTGGGTTTGGTTTTGGTTTTCGTGTGTGTTTTTCAACCTACTTAAGTTCAGACTCTTTTCTGCTTGGTCACAAGAATTTATATGATGCCTCGGGTGTGTAATTTTAGGTAAGTGTATGACGGGGGGGCATTCCTATATATAAATTCCATTTCGTATATATAGTCGGTTCTATATATATATTTTTAGAGGCTGTCTGCCTGCTGTCTGGGCGAAAATTGAATGAAGAATGAAGAATGTGCGGTAGAAAGCTATGCCTAGCTACACTCTAGTTTCTTCTCCTCCTGGCGACTCTTCTCTCCTCTCCCACCCTTCCCATTCCCCCTCTATATATTGTATATGTACAGGTGATGCTCTAAGTAAATGATCTTAACCTAAGGCCTATGAACAATCGATTCCCGCTTAACGAATCATGTGCAGCTTCCATCGCAGCACAAAGTAGGCCACTATGCGCAGGGCAAAGAAAATGCCAATGAGGGCAACGGCATCCACCCAAAACAGAGCATTATCCATGGACATCTCCTCGAGGAACTTCTTGGGCACTCGATAATGGCAATACATTTGATTGCACTGCATTTTGGCACGATCCATGCCATAAATGGCCACCATGGCACCTGTAATAAAGAGTTTTCCATTAGTTAATCATCTCTTAAGAAGCTGCAAAAACTCACCCTCAAATCCGTAGCGTACATAACTCACGTACGTCACCCACTGCAGGTAGCCTGGTATGGTGTCAAAGTTCACAAAGAAACCGGAGAACAATATCGTTGGTATCGTTGTCACTGGGCCCAGGAACACACCCGTCTCTATATTCATTCCAGCGCCGATGAGGAGACCCAGCGACTGCGCCACCAGCGAATTTAACACGCAAATGAGCACAAACATGGAGACTCGCTCCAATTCCATGGGCTGGGAGGTGAGATAGTACACCACCAGGACGTAGACGCTGGAGAAGACGATCTGGGGGGGGAGGAAATAGATTATTAGAGGATTAAAAGCAGAAACACTCAAAGAAATGAGTTGAGGAGGAGTTATTAAAGCAATAAGAGGGTTTTGCCTCTTAGGACAACAAAAATAATACATAAAAACAGAATTTTTAAGAGGATCTTCTACTTATAATATTATCTAATTATCTTGTACAGTTTTCTCACAATTAATTTCTGAAAATAGACCTAAATTTTGGCCTCGTAAGTAGAAGACCCCCTTAAGAGAATAAAGGAAAGAAGCTGTAGAGCTTGAATAGAATTATTTCTGATTTCAAATAAAGCTCCTTTAATCACTTGAAATTCCCTCTTTTAATCTGCTTTAATTCTCTTAAGTTCCTCTCTTAAAACCTCACCTGAAACGGCATGTCCGCCAAAGTCTTGGCAAAGTAGAAGGCCTTCAGGGAGTACCAGTAGTTGAGATGCTCCCGCACAAACACCGACATTTCCGTGGGAACTGCAAGTCAGAATAAAACCCCATAAATTCCATGATACAAAACCCAAAACTCCCAACCAACTTACAGGTCAAAATGGTGGGCATCATGGCCGTGAAGGTGGTAAACAGTGAGACAAAGAAAATGCAGCCTGCATTGCTCATAATTTTGCTGGCCTCGTTGCCCACATCGTAGTAGATCATCCCGATGATGGCGCCCACGATGATGTGCGAGAAGAGACGCATGTGGGTGAGCATGCGGTCGCGCAGGATGGTGCGAAAGGAGCGCTTGAGCAGGATCCAGAACTGCGTCCAGCCGCTGGTGGGGAAGCCCGTCTTGTTGGGCAGCGTGACGACGCTCTCGTGCGAGTCCAGCAGCGAGGTCATGCAACCCACCACGGCGCTGGTGGGTGCCGCATTGTGGGTGGTGCCCTTTGAGGAGCTGAAGCTGCAGCTGTCGTCCAGGGCCGTGGTGGGCATGTTGACCACACTGCAGTCCGAATTCTGCGATTGCTGCGTCTCCAGCGTCTTCGGTGGTTTCAGCTCTGCGGGATCGGGATCGCCGAGCGTTGCGGGTTCTCTGTCCTCCAGCGGCGGTTTCTCATCCTCCAGGGTCAGGGTGGCCGTCGTCACACCTGCCGAACCCTCAGCTTTGATGACCTCTTGGTGGTTGGTCTTCTTTTGGGCCAGCGTCCGAACATAGTCCTTGTGTGCGTACTTTTTGCAGGCTCCGCTTTTCACCGCCTGCACCAACTTTGGCACCGCATCGCCGTACTCCCCGGAGGCCACCTCCAGGACATAGTCAGCGGGATTGTGATACGAGGGGCACTCATAGCCCAGGGATGAGAGGTAGGGCACCAGACCACGCACACGTCCTTCGTAAACGCACTGACCCTGGGCCAGCAGGTACAAATGATCGAACTTCTCAAAGAGACGCGCCGACGGCTGATGGATGGTGCAGACTATGGTGCGTCCTCCCCGGGCCAGTGAGCGCAGCAGCGAGATGAGCTGAAAGCAGGTGGAGCTATCCAAGCCGGAGGTGGGCTCATCAAAGAACATCACAGGTGGATTATTCACCAACTCGAGGGCAATCGAGAGGCGTTTCCTCTGACCACCCGACAGGTTACAGGTGAGCGTATTCACCGACTCCTTGAGGCCAATAGTCTCCAGGATTTCCTCCACCACCACCACCTTGGCATAGCTGATCATGTTCTTGCCCAGCTTGAGGTTGGCGGCCACCATCATGGCCTCCTTGACGGTGAGATTGGCGATCAGCACATCGTCCTGCATGATGTAGCAGGAGAGTTTCCGGAAGCGTCGCAGATTACGCTCCTTGCTGTTGATGAGCACCGAGCCACTGAGCTGGGAGGTTCTGTGGGGGGAGGTTATTGGGTTATTGAAACTCTTGGAGAAGGAATATCAAAGGAAACTCACTTGTAACCCGCCAGGATGTTCATCAGCGTGCTCTTTCCTGCTCCAGAGGGTCCCATGATGGCCGTGATCTCGCCATTCCGAAATTTGCCCGACACGCTCTTCAGGATGGTCTTGAAACCCCGCCTGTGGCCATCGGCCACCGAGTAGGAGATATCACAGAACTCTATGTCCACCGGCGGCCGTTGGGGCAGATGTGACAAAGCAATGGTGCCCTTCTTCTGGCCATTGGGACTGGCACCGGCGGCGGCGCTACTGTTGTCCACTTTGGGCGCCAAACCGTGACTGTTGCTGCCCAGGCCGCCATTACACAGGTTGTTCTGGGACCTAAAAGAAGGTAGAGAAAGTAAAAGAAGGTTTAGTGAGGGTTTAGTGGGTTTGGGGGTTAGGAGCTTCATTTAGGGTGACTTCTAGTCCTCTGACCTTTGCAGGGCACAGCTAACCCCACCGTTCTTGGTCAGCTTGGCCTGAACCAGGGACAGGGAGCGGTTGGAACGCTCTTGCCGCATCTCCGCATAGGCCTCGGCATATTCACTGGATCTCCTGCGGTGGTCAACCGTTGTCTCAAAGCTGGAGTTTTGTATTCCTCCACTTTCCGCGCTGATGCAGCGGATTAGCTTGAGTTCCATGTCCGCTTCCTAAGCTCAGCAGCGGTTCATGATTGCCCCTGGATCAGTCAGTCAGTTGATCAATCAGCAAGATGCTTGCCACACTTGACCCCTCCCCCCCCCACGTTTGAAAGGCCAAAGTTTCATTCATGAAATACCTTGCCGAGTGCGTTTTCATTTAGTGATTGGCTGGTTGCATGCCGTACGGACTTCAATTGATTACTGCCAATTAACATTACATCTTTTGGGTGCAAGTTGGTTGTGGGAAATTGATTGATTGCTAAGCCGAAGCCCCGCGTGGCGAGGAAAACCCCAAAGCCAAGTGGCACATGGGGGTGGATGGGGCCTGAAAGGTCAGTGTATCTCTAGTTACAGGGTAGAGTGGCTACTTAACTGCTGACGAGGTAAGAAATTGAGGAAGGAATGTTACAAATGGGACAGTGGTAAGTGCCTAAGTGGCACAGGAAGACGAATAAGATGGAGATTCCTTTAAGCAAAGTATAAATCTGACTTTATTATTAAATATATTCATAGAGAGTAGCACTCAAGTGCTTTCAAATCACAGTTTTGCATAGTTTCGAGAATGAAATTGAAGTGGTTAAGGCCCCCATGATAATCCCCATAACGATTAGGGGTCTGTTTCTAAATATAGTTTTTTAGTTAATGGTTTTCTAGACTTCGTGTTTTAAGGCAAGACAATTACCTTACCGAAAGTCTCTAATTGCGGGGGAAATTGCCAATAGTCAGCTGTTTGGCTGTGAGCCATGCTAAGTGAATTCAGATACAAAGATACAACACACTCACTCACTCACACAGAGCTGCAGATAAACAATTTTCAGCGTCATTGCTGTTGCCTCAGTTCGATCTGCCTTTTGCTTTGTTTTGCTTCTGGCTTTTGCTTTGCTTTGGCCTCTTTCCCCAGTCCCCTCTCACAACGATAAATATGACTCTGCTGTATATATATCTAGTCGCAAATCGTTTCCCGCGAATATCTCGGTGCACGAGCACCCGGAGAGCGAGTACATTTCAAGTGCGCATGCACCCAGAAAAGAGTGCATGTTAACGAACTCAACGAAGGCCCAACGAAGTTTGCGAAATGTGCAGCCAGAGAGACACAAGACAAAGACAAGACTCTTTGCCTGAAATGAACTGAACCCTTCAATTACATTCAAATGGCAGAGTAGTTCCCTCTGGTCACGCCAACCCTCTTCCGGGTCTCTTATCAATCTTAATGCGTGGTAATTGTTGCCAGGTTGGAGGATCGATGGCGGGCCCAAACTTAATTGATTGATAGCAGGTCATAAACTAGTGTGGCTACTGTGGCAGCCTTACTAAGCTATGTAGCTCATAGTTTAATATACAATCCGTGGCGAACCTTGGCCAGTTACACTGATTAAGCGGCGACCGGAAATATCCAGAGAGCTGGCGCGCGAGGGGCTTAGATCATCCGCAGCTTGGCGACAATTAAGCAAAGCGATTCGCATAAAAAGCCATGGAGACACACACCACAATGTTTATGGCGATTAATAAAAGAATTAATCAGAATTAGAGGGGAAAAAGAGGGTAAAGTGTGGTTTCAATTAAACTTTATACAGCAGCGAGTTTGTCATAAGTTCCATAGAAAGAACTCTTTAGATTGCTTTAAAACCTTTCCCAAGAATCACACAAATCTAGAGCGACTTTAACCCCCAGCGAGTGTCCTTTTCATACAAAATTAAGTTATTTAATATGCCATAAATTATTACCAACTGATTGAAATGAATTCAGGAGACGTAACAGACTTATTCTGTATTTCCTTCAACAAAAATCGAATGCCTTTCAAGGCTTAAGGTTGGTAACCAACAATCGAGTGGGCTTTGGGTCTATTCAGGACTATTAAGAAAACGTACAAGGCCAATCAAAGACGGGGAAAACGGATGTGTGTGTGGGGGTTGTGGAGCGTGGGAGAAGGTCCTGTCCAGCACTGCTGGCTGTCAGCTGTGCCCTCGAAGCGCCGGGGAGAAGGTCAACAAGCCTCGCATCGAGTGCCGACTGACTGACTGACTGGAACTGACTTTTACGCCCTCAAGGATACGCAGGTTGTCTTTGGTGAAGGCGTCACCGAGTCTGGCACTGCACTTCCGCACTCTTCTCTCCTCTGAGTGGGGTTTTTCCGGCAACTTCACATTACATAACCCGGCTTTTGGTTTGCCAAAAACACACAGAAAAAAAACAAATTAAGTTTTGCACGTGGCGGACAATGGTCAGTGTCAGCAGCTTTTGGTTTTTTCAACTAATAAGCACATAAATATTTAAGCCAGAATTCGGACACTCTTCTAAGGACAACTGTTTCGCCGCAAGCCGCTCTCTCGCAGGAGTAAAAAGCCGAACGGCGTCCAACTGCTGACTGCGGCACACGACTTTGGACAGCTTTTGACTGGGCGGCTTGGCGGCTTGTTCGATTTTTCCCAGGCACGCGGCGCCGCGAGGTCCTCGACTGTTGTCCGTGCCCCCCACTACCTTTACTACCCTTTTCAGTTCAGAGAGTCGCTTTGTTTCTTAAGCTACGAAGGAGTAAAGTTAGGTGTATTGAAAGGGGAAAGTGGTTTCTTAGAAGGGCAGACTTTAGGTTCTGATTAAATATTATTAACCTATGGTTGGAGCCTCTAAATATATATTATTTTGCTGATATTCTAATTTAAAGGGCATCCTCTATTCGTTGTTAGTCCTGTAAGCTGCAGGCCCCCTTTTGTCTGCCTCTTCTTGTATTGTTTTGCTTGGTCTTATGGCTTTTACGGCTTTTGCCGTTTGGCGGCGTTTCATTCACTGTTACATGTTTTTTTCCCAGGACCCCCCCTTTGGTCCTTCCTGCCCCCCCGGGCACACACACACATGTGTGCTTTTGTGGCTTATTATTTATGGCATTGCCGACAGCGGGAGCGGTAATAGAGGGCGTTGCTGGTCGAAGGGACACACGTAGGAAGATAGGTTGGCATTTAAGGCGCTCTTTATGGCGCTGTCCTTCCTGTGCCTTCCCGTGCCTTCCTGTTCCTTCCCGTGTCTTCCTGTTTCCCTGGAAACCTTGCTTTGGCCCACCTGATTGCCGGGTTTGTGCAGCATACAGAGCTCGTCTCCCCTACCTTTACCTCTACCTCCTCTACCTTTACCTCTACCTCCTCTATTTCCCCCGCAAGTTTAATTAGTTTGTGACCTGCATTGATTTCTATGTGAAGGTGGGCGGCGTTTGCACTTAGCCTGGGATTTTCCATTTGCATTTTAATTAAGCTGCCAAAGGACCTTTCAAGGCTGCTGAATAGAGCTTCAAGTTGTGTAAAACCTTAAGACTCCCCAGGATTTTCTAGGAAACTCGCCTACATTTTAAACTTATTTTTACAACTGTGCATAATTTTTCACAGGGGAGGAAGAAGAAAAGGAGAAAGGGGGAAAAGGGCGTAGCAGTAGGCGTGGCTGGCACCATTTCTCCAAGCCGACACGCGATTTGTGAGACGGCGGAGTCGTCTCATCGATTTTCCCGAGCTTCCTTTGGCTCCTCACTCCCTCTATCTTGCGACACACCTTTTGATGGTGTGGCAGGTGGCATGTTCCTGGCGGAAGGAAGATACCCGAGCTCTGCTGCCACAGATGCGTGCTAATTTTGATTTGAAGCAGTGTTATTAATAGCTCTTTCAGGCCCGATGGCTTTCTGGGCTCTGATTTGTGTCTAATGGCGCTAAAAATGGAAGTGTCGCCACAGCAAAAAGTGAACACCGCCTTCCCTTTCCACCCACCCACTCAGTCAAGGTGAGGCCTGTGTCCTTGGATAGAAAAGCAGAATGCAATTCTATACGTGGGATATAAATGAATTCAATTTCCTCTATAATCCCTCCCCTACACCCACTCGAACATAATCCCCCCTACTCCCACTCGAACATAAACCCCACTAATGCAATTAGGGAAAAGAGAACTGGAGAGAGAGAGGAAGACGACACTCACCCGTGACTGCTCTGCTTCAGGTCGTTGGTCAACTTCAGCTGGCTGAGCAGAGGCACTGGCTCCTGCTGCTGCTGCCTGGATTCGGGATTAGCTGCCATCGTGGTGGTAATCTGGTTGCCACTGGACGTGTAGAGCACCGCATTTGGCGCCGAATCGGAGACCTTGTTAAGGGGACTCTTGGCCGACGGCAAAATGACGGCGTGGGCGTTGCACTTGTCCACCAGTGGGACACTGGAGGCCTGCAGCTCATTCATGGTGATTGGTGATGGGGGTTTACCTTTGGTTTTCCTTTGAGAATTTGCTTGCTTTTGTGGCTTTTGCTTTCTTCAGTTGGCACAAAGTTGCGTCAGCATTTGGCTCGCCTTTTGTGTGTTTTTATTTAAATTCCGTTTGTGACTCCGGCTTAATTGGGATTTGAGAATTGGCATCTGGATTGGAAGTACGTATTCAATGTGGTTCTCAGTTCTCAGCTCTGCAAAGTAAGAATATAAAAGTGGAAAATCAGGCATAATTTCAATGGGAGGCGATTGCTTATTGATTCCCCAAGACACACACTCGCACATCATTACATCACACTAGAAAAGAGGCCAGAGGAAGTGGCGGGCGGAGGTTACTCAATGGGCAAACATGAATTTCTAATTACTGAACAATGCCAGAGGCAGCAGCAGCCCAGACCGAGACCTAGACCCACTTTGGGACGACACGACGACACCCATCAAGAACGCTGAGCCTCGATAAGCTTCGGATACTTGGATGTTTATTCCAGTATCATGTCCATTCAATGCCCAAGCTAGGCACTTAAAGCGGCCTTAGTTCCGGCCAAGAACTTGTGGTTTGTCCAGTGCATCCGCACCTGGCGGGAAAACACCTCGCTTAGCACATGCCAAAGCCACTGCATCGACAATTTTCTGGGTTTGCCTGCACTGGACTTTTGCAGGTGGCCGGCCTTCTGATAAGATTTCGATTCATTTGAGCGTTTAACGATGAGAATTCTCACCCAGTCCCGGCACTGAGCGAAAAATTTAAGGTGAAAAATACTAGAAACAATGCTTAAGGCAAAGGTTTCACTGGAAAATACACAAGTTAAAGAGTTTAAGGTTTTTTAAAAGAAATTTGGGTTGGTTTTTTATGAAAAGAAGCTATAAATTCAAGCAGGAAAATAATAAAAATGATTTACAAACATAAATAGTTCCTTGTTAAATAAAATATATAATAAAATAGGAATAATACAAAGTAATTATATAACAAATTATATCAGCTTCAAACCTCTTTTTGTATATATTTCCCAAAAAATCCCCAGTAATTTATATAATTTATTATATAATAAAATAAAATAAACAAAGTTTAATTATATAACAAACTTATAAAGTTCCCAGCTTCTAATACAAAAATATACTTTAGATTCCTGTTCAGCTTCAAACCTATTTTTGTATACATATTTCTTAAAATCCCCACAAGTCCCCAGCCACTTTTAAAGGAAAAAAATTTTCTTAAATTCCTAAACATTCTTTTCTCAAAGAAATATACTTCCCGCACTGCCAGAGACATAAACCTCGTAAGCAAACACTAAATAAGCTCGAGAAATCTGTACATTATTTGCTTACGCTTAATCACAGAGATATCTTTGGGTGTTTTGTTTATTTATAGATCATGAAATTGTATGCAAACAGGCGATAAATAAGTCTGCCGGCTTCTGTTTAGCCTTAAATATGCTCACATTTCCGTACAGTGTATAGATTTGTATTACTTTTCTTTTTGTTTTTTGTTTGTGGTTGGCGCGATTTAAGCGATTCGCGATTTGCGATTAGATGGGCGCGGGGCGATAGGCTTCCGAGCTACTGGCACCGGGGCTTCCTTTTCGCTAATCGCAGGGAGATGTAAGGCGGCGTAATCGCAGCCCAGAGCCCAGAGCCTAAGAACCTGGGGCCAGCTGTTGTCGGCCATCGGACGGCCGCCGTCGTTATCGCCACTCGACGAGGGAGCTGCTGGCCACGCACAGCTGCGGATTGTCTAATCTGGGAATCGGTTAACCGATTAACCAGATTCGGGGAATTTCAAGGGGCAACGAGAGTTCATGAAGAGAGTTTCCTGTGGGTGGATGACCCAATATAAAGATGATGATGAGGGTTGAGGCTGTGCTTGAGGGTCCTACCCTAACTTTAATCAAAGTAGGTCAGTTCTCAGACGAACCACCACCTGGCCTGGTGGAGCTGGTGGCCTGATCTGCTGTGCTTTTTTTCGGGTGGCGCCACTTTCAGCCACGAGTTTTATTCATCATCATTAACATCATCATCATCATCACATATGCTTTAAACAAATGGCGGGGCCTTATAAACATTTCACGAGAGAACTTGGCACAAAATATATCTCTTTTGGTTTGCCCAGAGAGAGCGCAGGCGCTCTTGTGAGATACAATTCAGGAAAAACATTAAAGATACACAAGAGTTTGTTTCAGAGTTGAACTTCAGCTGCGGAGTTTACACTTTTTGGGGTGGGTTGCTGCCCTTCCCGCGACGCAATTTACTTCACTCACCTTTGGTTTTTGGTTGAGTATTTGTTCTGTTGAAGAAGAGAACATCAGCGGCGGCCAAAACACAGAGGGCATAAAACGTGTTTTCGGTTTATTAGCATTATATAGCATTATTTTTTGTTGTTGTCTTTATATTTATTATTATTTTTTTGGCCACCGCCAGAGATGGTGGGGGGGGATATAGTTTACAGTCCGCTCGCGTTCATCAAACACATTTAGCACTCGGTAGGTTGCCGCATAGATACGTAGATACTGAGGTACTGAGATACTGAAATACTCAGATACTCTGCTATTTGGTTATTCAGTTGTTGAGATACTTTGCTGCTTCTGCCTGCTGCCTCCCTTTGTTACGGTTGAGGCAGCAAACAAACAAACAAATAACAAAACAAAGCCAGGAGAGGCAACAACTTCTCCTGGACACGGGACACGGATGGAGTCTCTCTCTCGCGAGTGGGGAACTCCTTCTTCAAACGGGTTTTTGCTCTACGCGATCCGTTACGTTTCCTGCCCAAAAATATAACCGCTCCGCTTTGGCAGCTGTGGGGGAGCCGAGAGCACACAACGTTCAGGCAGCGCGGACGACGAAGAACTGAAACTGAAACCGAGACTTTTGTAGCTAAGCAGCAGCAGCAGCAGCAGCTGAGAGCACCCTGTATCTGTATCTGTAGCTGTGAGTGAGTGAGTGCTTCTCAGATACTATTTGATTTCGTCAATGGGAAGTGTGTTTCCTCTCTCTCTCTCTCTCCCTGTGTCGTTCTGTCCAATGTTCAGTTTTTTTCAATTCAAATGCTGGCCATACACTCCGTTTGGTGCGCATGTCTTGGTTCCGCGAGCTGCGAAACAGCTGACTGTAAACACACATCATCGTGTGTACCGAGTGTGTGTGTTCCCCCCCAGTGGGAAATGTGGTGAGCTTCATAAACTTTAAGTGCAACTGCACTTGGTTTTCAGGGAGCTGCGAGAACTCCCCGAGTACACTGCTATGAAATTGTGGCATTTACAATTTAATGATGGACTTAAAAATGAATTATTTCAGTTCAAGAGGGCAAGAGGAATGTACTCTACTTTAGGCTAAAACGCAAATACCTATAATATTAAGTTTTATGATATAATAGAAGCTGTGATGGGGTTCTAGGGTGACTATTCTGGGTAGTTTTGTTTACTTTTAAACAGCTTGGGAGTATAGGTTGTTTTTATTCCCGATTACTTGGGGAATTCTGGGGAATTGTATGCCTTTGTTTAGAGTGTTTAATGTAATTTTTTAGGCTAGAAAGTTAAAGAGGAAAAATGTTATTAAATATCTAAGGTTTTTTAGCTGTGGTAGCTTTAATTATCAGAGTATTTCTTAGGCATTATCAGCTAGTTTTCGAGTTGTTTTAAATCATTTGTTGGGTTAGATAGCTTAAAATAAAAAAATTCTATGAAATATCTTAGGTTTCTACCTAAGAGAAGTTCTTTTTCCAAGAAGATGCACTAAAAACGACATAGTTTTATATGAAGATGATAGTGACAAGGTCTTTTTTATGTTCTATCAGAATGTTAATCATAATTTATAAACTATTATGTGCTAATGCAGCATTCCACCCTTAGGTTCATTCATCACTTTACTTTATAGCTTACTCTCAACCTAAACAGAGACCCAAGACTGCTTTTTGCGATCACTTGCCTGTCTGGGGTTTATAGCGAACTTTGAACCCGCACGATCGCAGAACAAAGCATTGAAACAAAGTGAATTCAAACAAAAACAAAGAGTGGCGGAGTAGAGGCAAGGAAGGGGAGTGGAGGGATCATCGGGTGGTCGATATCAGTGCCGCATGAGTAATCCTCCTCCCCAGCTCCTCCCCTCGCCAATTGACCAACGAAACGTGAGCTATACTCCGCTTCGATCCGAGTTCCTAGTTCCCCCGGCTAAATGCGCAGTCCGGGGGACAGCGACTACTAATCGCGGCGACCTTAATGATAGTTTATTTTTAATACTTTGCCATATTAGTTTCAGTACGTTTTTAGCTGTCAGCTAAACTATGTAACAATTGCAAGTGCCAATGCACGATAGCCAACGCACTCGATATCGCAACGATTTCGTTTTCGATTTCATTTTCAATGGGAATGCCCTGAAAACCCCTTTGAGTTGCTTATCAGCTTCGCTTGATGGGTATATAATTTCAAGTGCAAGTTCTCTGCTAGCCAACTTATGCAAATTGCTTGGCCATTAAGTGAAACTTTTGGTAGTCAAAGTGATCATTACCCCGGTGCATTCAGGTGTTTTTCCTACAGTCCAAAGTCTGGGTTTGTTGGCTTCCGTGACGGGTTCCGAATGGGTTCTGAAAACCATTACTAACAGGGCATAACAGGGGCTCGTTAATTGGCTGTTAACTGCTCGCAATGGCTGGCACGTCATGTTTGGGGGTGGTGATGGCGTGCCAGACAGACGGACGTGGGCGAAGGCGAAGTTAATGACCATAGTGTCTGGTTTGGGGGTTTATATAGTTTAAAACCAACGGATAAAGCTTTCAAAATCAAACCAAAAGCTAAATGCTTTTCCGGGCCAGAAAGAGTCAACTATATGGGAGCTATGGAAAAAGCTTTGTGGGAAAAGTGCTGCCCATAGGGCGGGAAATTCAAGTCGTTTTGTATTATAGAATTTAGAAAAAAGCTTGTTTTGTTATGATAAAATTTAGACAAGAACAAATAGGTAATTTTAGTTAGTCGACGTCGGTTTACCTTTGAAGTTTGCAGATGGATTATTTAATTTAATTAAAAAAGCACTTAGGTCTTGGATTAGTCCATTTATCATAGTGCTTTAAGCACATTCTTGAGTCAATCTGTTTGTCAGAGATTTCTGGACAGCCCTGAGGAGATTCATAGGTAACTTAAAAGAAAATGTCAGGAGATCTTTCCCACTCCGGCAATTTGAAAGCTTACCAAAGGCTAATCCCCTCCAATTCCTTAGAGTTTAACCCAATTAATTGTTTGCTTTCATAACCCTCAGCGAGTTTAGGAAATTCACAAAAAACCACCCTGACTTTAACCCAAATTGCAACCAAAACTCAACGCATTCGAAGGTTCTTCTGTAGTTTGATTTAATTAGTTCTCGAATTGGGTTAGTTCAGCTTTACAGTTAGTGGAGTTTATGGTACAGATAGCAGCTAGAGAGAGACGTATATTAAAAGTCAGTTTCACACCCACAAACTTGGTGACTTGGTGAACGTTGAACAACCTCCTCAACCTCCTCCGTTTCCTCACTGGCCACTGGCCTGGTCGAAGCGCCAGCGGATCTGGAGCAAACCTCAGGAGGACTGACGTATCTTGACGCTGTCCTGCTCATCGCTGTCGCAATCGCCGCTCTCCGCCGTATCCTCATCGCCCTCCCCCGCGGAGCTATCCCCGGCGAACAGATGCCGCAGGCAGCTCCGCTTCACGTATAAAAAAGCGCACAGGGCGCAGAGCAGAAAGATCACGCCTACGGAGCTGCCGATGATCAAAGCACGCACCTTGCGCTGCGAGGGCACATCGATGAGGAGCTCGTGGCTGGGCACCGACAGGTGGGTGTTGGTGCCCACCGCCAGCACCTGCACCTTGAAGGTGGTGTCCTCCTTGAGGTGCCGCAGCTGATAGAAGTTATCGAAGGTTTCGGCGTGGCCGATGAGGAAGTGCTCCGGCTCCTTCCACCACCGCACAGCGTACAGTCGCAGGCCCTCCAAGCCCTGCGTGGGATGCTCCCAGTGGAGGAGCCAGCCCAGCTGATTGCTGACGGCGGTTAGGTTCCCGGGCGCACCCAGGCCTCCGGCAGTGGCAGAGGTTGGCATCTGGCCCAGGTCATCGTGCTGCAGCTGCTGGGCATCGAAGTCATCGGCTCTGATGGGTGAGGCTGCAGGGATTGAGAGGTTTTTAAATAAATTTCTAGCGAAGGGGAAGTGATGTGTGAGTGCTCACCCTGCGTCTGAAAGCGAAACTGTTTGCTGAACATGCCATCGCCGTACTTGTCCTGGCTGAGAACCATAAACTCGTACTCCTTGCCAGGCACTAAATGCTGCACCGTGGCCTCCATCACCTTTTTGTCCAGCACGCGGAGGGTTCGCCACTCGGGAGCCTCGGTGAGGCGGTACCACACGGTGTACTCCAGGTTGGGTCGAAGGTAGCCTGGAGGAGGGAAAGAGTGGTTATATTCAAGAGAATCTCATGATATAAAATAAGTTAATTAAGAGGAAATTTAATTAAACTAGCATAACTTTACTTTGGTTTAAAGTAACTCTAAAATTAATTTTTAAAAATGTTGGTAGCAACATTTAGTTGTTGCGCAACATTTATCACTGTCATCATCGCTCAACATTTATATTTTCTAAGAACAAGCGAAATTAACTGAAATCCTTAAATATACAAAATTTTAAATACTTGCATGGGTATTTATTATTTTGTTTTTGTTGTCCATTTAACATATGAGACTTTTCCTCTGGTTATATGTACGTGTCAACACTTTTCTCCCCTTGGAAAGCCTCCTTGCATGGAAATCCGGCATTGCCTTGATTTATTTACAAGTGCACAGGACTCCCTCCCATCAGGGGAAACGAAAGCACTCTCAACTCAATTTCAAATTAAATCGGGAACATTCGTCCTCTGTGCAGGTTTTCACACCATTTTTTTCGGCCATTTTTCCCACCCATTCTTTCAGCCATTTTGCATCCCATTCTTCCACCCATTTTCCCACCTTTCCCTCTCATTTTCCCTCACCTTTTCCCTCCCATTTTCCCTCACCTTTTCCCTCCCATTTTACCTCCCATTTTCCCTCACTTTCCCTCCCATTTTCCCACCAATTTTCCCTCCCATTTACCCCCACACGATTCCCCTCTCACCTGGCTGCCAGCGTATGGTGATGCAGGTCTCCGTGCTATTCGCCGTGAGATTGTACGGTGGCCGCGGGGCTATGTTCTCTATCATGAGCTCGGCCTCCGCCGTAATGGTGGCCGCCTCATTGGTGGCGGAGCACTCGTACATCCCGCGATCCGACTCCACCAGTCCCGTGATGGTCAGGTTGCCTCCGCTGAGGCTGAACCTCTCCGCCGGCAGTGTTTGGCCGTCCTTCTGCAAATTAGTTGGGTTGCCAAATGAGAAAGAGAGTTGGAGTTGGAGTTGGAGTCGGGAGTCAGCATGATGCATAATTAAAAATGCAATCAAGCGAGACGACTGCACGATCCCCATGCCACAATGCTGGACTACTCACCCGACTCCAGACAATGGAGGGCCGATTGTTTCCGTCCCGGTCGATGGCTTCGCAGGGCAGCTCGGCGGCCTCGCCCAGCTTCTGGATGTAGATGGCCTTGGGCGTCACACTAAAGATGGGCGGACGTAGCACAATCACGCTGATGACCGGCGATGGTCCGTCCGTGCCGAGGTCATTGTAGGGTGTGCACGTATAGCTGCCGGCATGATTCTCATCCACCTTGGCAAAGAACAGGCTGCCGTTCATCTTGTAGAAGACCCCAGGCACATTGTACGAGTCGAAGAGGAGGCCATCCTTCTCCCAGCGCAAATTCTTAAGCGGCGGATTTGCACGGAAGTGGCAGTCGAGGACGGCGGGCTGGCCGTATGGCAGGTAGACCTCCGGCGGGGCGTAAATTACCTTGGCCTTATCTGGCAAGAAGAGGGGGAGAAATATGGAATTAATTGGATTATAAAAGTGTATAAATCGTTTAGTATTTATTTAACTTAATTGGAAATAAATATTAGTTTTTAATGGAGAACATTTCTGCATTTAAAACCAGATTTCTAATTTTTGTCCAATTTTTGACAATTTTAACGATGTAACCCCTTTCATTTTTTAGAAAAAA
Organism: Drosophila nikananu; assembly: GCA_008042635.1. Lineage (NCBI taxonomy): Eukaryota > Metazoa > Arthropoda > Insecta > Diptera > Drosophilidae > Drosophila > Drosophila nikananu. The sequence continues at coordinate 62,009 of VNJV01009127.1, read as the reverse complement.
ATTAGGCTCAAAAATCTCGAACTTTTTCAGTGGGTTTTTGATCGTAACTTTGCTTACACTCAACGGATTTCAGTGTGGTTTGGTTTTTTCTTCTTAGGTTTTAATGGAGAACATTTCTGCATTTAAAACTCGATTTGTAAATTTTTTTCCAATTTTTGTAAATTTTGACTATGTAACCTCTTTCATTTTTTTTTGATGCGTAAATTTTTGACTAAAAAATCTCGAACTTTTTTTTTATCGCAACTTTGCTTAATCTCAACGGATTTTAGTGTGGTTTGGTTTTTTCATGTTTAGTTTTCAATGGAGAACTTTTCTGCATTTAAACCCCGATTTCCATCTAGTAAAAAGTTTTTGAAGGATTTATTATATCAAAAACTCACATTGTATATTGAGAAAGGCCTTGGCGGTCTGCAGTTCGCCCTCGCTGTTCCGCACCTTGCACTCGTACTCCCCCAGATCGCTCATCATCGTGGGATCGATGCTCAGGCTGCCATCGGGACCCATGTAGGAGCGTCGTATTAGATCCTGTACCTCCTGCAGCAGCACCCCATCCTTGTACCAGGAGGCCTGCGAGTTGTCGGGATACTTCATGACGCAATGGAAGAAGGCGGTCTGCCCCTCCTGGATGGTCTGATTCACAGGGGGAATGCGTATGAGGGAGCCACCCTGCACGGCCAGGTGATAGCGGGTGCCATTGTTGCGCACGGAGGGCGATCGATTGGGGAAAATCACCTGGCAGTGGTACCAGCCCTGATCCGATTCCCGGATGGCAGTCAGGTTGACGGAGGCTCGACCGAATTCCGGGTGATTTTCGACCAAATGGAGGCGACCGTTGAAGAAATCATTGGTGGAGGACTCCTGCTCGTACCAAGTGAAGATCTTTTTGTTCTGGGTTTGGAAAGGTATTTAGATATATTTTTATGAGTAAAGGAGCTAAAATATTATATTACTTTAGAAGAAACTAGTGCTCTTCTAGAGTTGTAGGAGTAAAAGAGTATAAATATAAGACCTATAATTAAAAGGATTTTAGAAGGAAAGTCGTGCTCTTTAAAAGTTGTAGGAGGTTTTCATAAAGCTAAGGGTTTATTTTTGGCTCAAATCGAATTTCTTTGTAATTTCTTTGTAATTTATAATAATAGTTTTAGTGTAAAGACTTTCAGGAAACATTTTTCTTTGTTTTTTTACGCAGAGTAAATGTTACACTAATTAAATCTGAATATTTGTTGCATGTTCTTGCTGCTTTTACAATTCGAATTTATTTCTTTAAATATTTCACTGCAATTCAAAGCACTTCTCTTTATACTTAACAATTAATATTCGAATTATACATTTGTTATGTGTTTCTCCTTAGCCTGAAATAATTGCAAAGCTTGGAATTGCAGGCAATTTATTCGCCTGATTTCTGTGTAAAATATCTTTCTATTTAAATGCATATTTGTTGCAAATAGCATTGTCTTGAGTACAAAATACGTAAATACAATTGTTCACTGCTGGGCATGATTATGATTTTGGCTGCAATTTGCAGTTGTAAATCACCAGCAATGCGGAGAATCCACATGAAGGAGCCAGGGAACACACCACCCACCACCCTCGTTTTGCAGTGAAACAGTTAATGTCAGATTGTTTATGCTTTTGCGAGTATCTGAGTATCTCAGCATCTACGTATCTACGTATCTCTGTATCTATGCATCTCAGTTTTCCCCCCAGCGCCATTATAATTTTCGCAAACTCCCGCTGAGCTCGAACTGCCTGTGACCGTCATGTGACGTGGCGCAGCGGTGGCCAACGGCTTTGCCAGACCCCCGGGCTCCCTCCTCCAGAAGAAGAACAATAACAGGGGGAGGGATGAGGCAGGGAATAGTAGGAGGAGGGGGAGCAGGAGGAGGAGGCGTGGGACCCATGCCGCTACTTTGTTGACAAATTTAAATGGGCTCACGTGGCGCGGCGCGGCGCACTTGAAATGCTCAATGGTGGATTTCTCTCTCTGTCTGTCTGTTGCCCCTGAAATAGGATTTACATGGTTTGGGGCTCTGGGCACTCTCTGCCAGGTATTACTGTACAGATATCATAGTGCAGAATGCACTTTAAATAAGTTTAAAAGCAGGATTTGCAAGCAATGTGGAGATTAAGCTGTCAATTGATATATGGCTTTTAGACTTTTCGTTTGGATTTATTCATCAAATTGAAATAAGTAGAATTATTTATTAATCTCCTAAACCCTAACTCTTTAAACACCTAGAAAACACTATCAATAAACATAATACTAGTCTCCTTTAGTTTTATGTATTAAACAATCTGCCTCTAGCCTTTTCATAAAATAATTTATAATGTTTTCCACCTAATAACATTACCTCCTTCTCATAGGAAAAACACTCTGCACGGCTTAAAGTTAATTTTCCTTAAAGTTTTTTCTGGATTTACAGGCCATTTATTATCGGTTTATGGCCGGATAATAATTCAATGCGATGGCTTTGTAGCTTCTATGCTGTTTTTTGCACTTGGTGATGGTGGCATTTTAAATTATTTTTATTTTAATTAATGCTGAATATATTTGTCAATATTTGTTATATATAACGCAATAATAATAATATTAATGGGAGCAAACAGAGAATGTGTTTGTTTGCGTTGCATCATATGGCGTAGGAGTTAAGCTTAAATTATTTAAATGCAATTGAATCGGAGCTGCGGTCGCTGCCCGCTGGCTGCTCTCTAATTGCTTTGGCTCTAAACAAACGCATCGCATTTTTATGCACTTGACTTTGGTCCGGGATATAATCCGTATCTGTATCTGTATCGGCATCTGTATCTGCATCCGTGTTTATATTTTCTGCCGCGTTAGCACTGACGGCTAAATGTGGACCCATAAACCGCATGCTAGGGATTCGGTTCCCCCGGTTATTGATAGCCGGCGACCGCACAACTGCCAGCGCCAAGCAGGCACACAGAAAATAAATATAACCATCTAGTATATATTAATATATTATTATATTGGCTATAAAATGGGGTTCGCTTTGATCTTTGTGGAATAAATATTAAATTAATGTGGGAAAATATTAATTTAATCTTTGGTGGCAAATCAATTTGAACTAAAAACAGCTGCATATTTCGTTTCTCACTTACTTTTAGATCACAATTGTATATTTTTAGATCTAATTCATGATTTGTTATATAAAATGAATAAGGTTGATCTTATAAAATAATTTTTATTCACATAAAACTATTGTATTATACTATTATATTATAATATTATTTCAAACCCTAATTCAAACTACACATTTTCTTTTTTTTTAGATCACTTTTAGATCATACTTTTTTTTAATTTATTGATGGTTAAAATACTAATGTTATTCCAAAAACTAATTCAAACAACACACATTTTCTTTTTTTAGATCACTTTTAGATCATATTTTTATTATTTATTGATGGTTAAAATACTAATTTTATTCCAAAAACTAATTCAAACTACCCTTTTATAGATCACTTTAAGATCATACTTATTTATAACAAACGATGAATTAGTAAAATAAAATGTAAAGCCCGAGTTTATACATTTATTTCCCAAATACTTTAAATTATAATTTATCAAATTTGTATATATTTTTAGATCACTATAATCTTTTTTAAATCACATAAATAAATAAATCTGACTACAAGATTGTTAAAAACAAGTTAAAGATGATGTTTCTTTACATAAAAGTCATATAAAATAAATTTTTGGTAGGCTTTGACACCAACTGGACTTAAGGGAATGGTACTAAATAACAGAAAACCTGTTATCCAAATCTAAATAGGTTGTTATTCATTCCATCTACCTGATTGAAATTAATCTTCTTATCGTCTATCATAAAAATTTGTCCCCAAAAAAGTTTTGAGTGGATCAAAATTAATTGTGAGCCACTGCAGCCGTGGGTGTCAGTTGATCTATTGACATTTTAGGTTGGCGGCTTTAATTGGGATCGGGAAACAGTCATCAAGATGCACTGCACCGCCGCCCAGAGGCATCATCGTCATCGTCATGGTCATCGCCGGGCCTTGCTCGCATTGCGGACGCTGGGGATTATGGTGCACTTCAAGATTCGTTCCCTGCCGACACATAACCGCGATTATGTGGCGGGTACACCACCCAGCTGTGTGTCGGGCCAGACGACACCACACACCACCATTTATCAGCATTATCTAACAAATTACGAAAAACGTAACTTGATTTATCCGGTAATTTTTGTTTTGCCTTCGCAAAACGTCGCCGTGGCGCGAAAATTTTTTAGTGACCGTGAAAGTCTCTCTCTCTCACATACAGAAAATAGAATACATTTGCAGATAATCCCATAAATCAGGCCGATTATGCATATTCCTGTTCCCAGTACCACTGGAATTTTGTTTAATTACTGGCGAAGTGGCAACTATTTTAAGCGGAATTAAAGTGAATCTATCAAAATGACATCATGACCCGCTGACCGAAAAAATCAGCACCAGCACAGGGGAGTGACCACAGGGGAAAAAACACCGAAAAAAAGACAAAAGAAGTGACAGAACAAAAACAGATTCTGGAGCAGAATCAAATTAAGCTGGATAAATAGTAGAAAAAAGAGGCATAAGTGCGACCCAGCCCCTCGATTACCCGTCGGGGTCACTGGATGACTGATGAGGAGCGTGTGTGTGCGATGAATAGTAATTCAGTCGATTTAAATACAGAAGAGAGCGCGCGAGCTTCACATATTTTGCGTCTGCAATGAATTTGCAATTGAATTAAATTGCATTACTCACAGTTGTCAACAAATGCCAGCCATTCAATTCGATTGAATCCAATTGAAATTGATTTCGACTCGGTGTGTGTGTCAGTTACCCCGATTCCCAGTCCCAATCCCGATCCCTATGCCCCTCTGTCTGCCTGTCTTTGATGTCACACTTCACATTGACACTCTTTTGCTGGCGTTTTGTTGGTAATTTAAAGTGAAATCTGTGCTGGGCGTCAAATTAAAATTTAAATGTGCAATGGGAAGACGGGAAAGCGGGTTGTCAGGGGGTCAGAAATGCCGGAATGCAGGAAGCCAGGAAGGCGGCGGCCAGGCAGGCACCAGGATGCGGCCTCGATCGACTGCATGTGGTTTGCGCTTTAATTAGTAGCCAAGGGCGGGCACCACACTCACACACACACACACACCGATGCAACCACCTAGCAGCACCACCCTTGGCCACAAGCCAACCCCCAGTGGGAGCGCGATTGCATTTACTGCGATGCAACGCGTTGAATGCACTCAAAGAAATAAGAAATGTGAATTAAAACACTTGGAAAGGTCATCTTGAAAAGCTGTTTGAAGTAAAAGAGGGGCAAAAGAGGTTTCTCAGTTAAGTGCTAATATATTTTGATTTTACAATTAATTTTGGAAGATTTTTAAAACAAAATTGAAACATTTATTGTAAAGGTTACTGGGGAAAAGTATATTAAATAAATACTTCATATTAAATGGAAGTAAAAAAGATTTTGATTTGAAATCAGGGAATTTTTCAATAAACAATAATTCTAAAAAAGAAAGTAAGCTAACTTCGGCATAAAAATACCCCGAAAGGAGTATTTAAATTTAAATATTTACCGACCATGATTTTGAGAAAATTAAAGCTTAAAAATATCATAACTAAGCTAAAATAACATTAATTTCAATTCGGAAAACTGTTCTGAGTTAGTTTTTATAAGGCTAATAAATCTGCATACTGAATTTTACTTTCTTTTAAAATAAATTTTTTCCATTTTTTTTTTTTACAATTTTAATATTTTTTTAAATTTTTTTTTCTCTACAAGACATGGGTAGATCGACTCGGCTGTTAGTGCTGATCAATAATATATATGATTTATAGGGTCGGAAATGACCCATTCACATTGTTTTGTGCTTCTGACTGAAATTAAAATACCCCGAAAGGAGTATTAAATTTTAAATATTTATATTGGGCAAATTACAAATTAAAAATATGATAACTAAGCTAAAAATACATTAATTTCAAATCGAAAAACTGTTCTGGTCTAGTTTCCATAAGGCGAATAAAACTGCATACTTAATATAAATTTATTTAAAAAATAATTTTTTTCCAATTTTTTTTGTTGCGATTTAAAAATTTTAACCCCTTAAAAATAAAAGAAAAATTTCGAATTTTTTTTTCAACCAAACATGTCTAGATCGGTTCGGCTGTCGATGCTGATCAAGAATATATATGATTTGTAGGGTCGGAAATGTCTCCTTCACCCTGCAAGGGCATAAAAACGAACCATAAACAAGCTATTTTCATAGTTTGTTTATAGTTTATTTTTTGCATATTTAGTTAGGTATTTTTGTAATTGTTATTTAGCAATATTTTTGTTAAATTCACCTAAATTTGTATATAATTTACAAGCTGTAGTTTGTATGAAATGAAAACATTCCCTTCTATATGAGAATGTTATTAACTCTTATTTGGTTCACATTTTTAGGAATTTTTCGAATTTCCCTTTTAAAAAATCACTAAACCTCTTTTTGGCCAGTGCCATCGTAAAATCCGACCCTTTTAATGAATGTGAGAGTCGCGTTCCATGCTGCGCTGCAGCACCAACGTCCAGCAGATGCAATTAAGGCTAACCAAGCATTCCGGACGGGCACCTCACCCCGGCGGAGTAAGGATTCCGGAGACCGGAGACCACCTACGCGTGTCTGATAAATTAATAATTTCGACAATTTCATTTACAAGCTGCGTGCGCGGCGGTGGAAAACCCATAAATAAGTGAGGAGGAGGAGGCTGCTCCTGCGCCTGCCACTTACATCCTTGCTCCAGTGCACCAAGTACGGGATGGGAGAGTCGAAGGGAAAGTCGATGTAACAGTTGAAGACCACATGGGAGCCGACTTTGGCCTCCAGGTTGGTCTGCCGCCGATGATCGCGGGCGCCGCTGACACAGGATGCGCCCATTAAGAGCGCCAGAAGAGCGGCTGCCGCGGCGGCGGGCCAAAGTGTTCTGCAGCGATTCTGGGGCATTGTTTTGGGTTGGTTTTTTGTTTTCGATTCAGTTTCAGGGATGCACTTGCACTTGCGGTCACTCTGGCGCGGCGTCGTCTTGCATAATAGTCACCGTTTCCGTGTCGGCGGGAAAATCAAATTAAAATTCAACCCGAAATCAGGTCAATTGACTGACTCTCAACGAAGGCGCAAAGCCAGCTCGCGGTGGAATCTTCTGAGGCGCACGAAACGTAAACCGACGCTGTATATTATACGTTCTATGAGTTTGTTTTGTGCGCAGTTTGTTTTCTAGCGGATCTCAAAAGGGGTCGCGAACTGCACAGAGCGGCTGGAGAAGCGCTACTGATATGCCGAGAACGGGCGGCGATCACACAGCTGCTGCAGAACGAGTGACAGATGAGCGCCGAGCTGAGGCCGAAACCCGATCGCTATTTCTATGCTTTCTGCTCGGCAGTCAGACTTTTCGCTGGGCTGTCAAACGCTTTTTGACATTTGACACACGCCCACGCCGCCTGCTCTGTGGCTCCTTTTGTCTGGTGACTCCCCCACAATTCAGACGTTTATCCACTTAAACAATTAAAGGCGATGGCCTGGCCATCGATGGATTCTTGGTTAGTGTGGGAAATACCCTTTTACCAGGTCAACAGGGCAAAATATCAAACACTGGCGTGCCTTATTTATGCGGAATTTGCGTGAATTTCATTACTTTAATTGCGACCAATGCGGCGTATGAGTGATATTTCAGGTCGTGGGCATCAATTAGCTTTCCAGCTTCCGGGTTTTCCTACACTCAGCGAAGAAGGGAAGGCAGAGATAAACCACAGATTTATTTGATCAATTTCAAGTTTTTTATTTTTATTCGTTTTTTGTTTGTTTTTCTTTTTTCATTTCGTTTTGTTTTCTGTTTTCTTGGGTTGTTTTCCTTTTTGTAAGTTTTTATTTGTTTAAAAATTTTGTTCATTTTGCTAATTTCTCTTTATAATTGTGTGTTGTTGGTTGTGTTTAATTACAATATATTTCGTTCTAAACTGATTTGTTATCCTTGTACGATTTTTATATATATATACGATATATATATGCTGAATTGTAGAACTTGCAGTGGTGTGTGGGAAAAGTCTTGGTGTGAAAAGTGAGGCGAAAGTTGGAAGCTGAAAGATGTGTGGGGGGAAATGACGTTTTGGAATGACAGGAGAAAGAGTGGCTGGTGGTGGTGCAAAGAACAAAATATCCATAGATTTCCCTTTCTTATTAAGTACTTATTATGTTTTGTTTCCGTTTTTGATAGTTCCTATTTCCGTTTCGTCGAAGAGTTAACTGGCGCACCTTGTCCAAAAATCAAAGTGGCAGACTAAAGCGTTAGATTTACTTAAACTTAGCTTGTAATGTAATCCTCTTACACTTAATGTACATGTGTGTGTGTTTCCAGTACATGCACTCGTATAAATAATCATATAATATATATATATTTATATGTATCTATTTGCCTTTAAGTCCTGCGCTCTTGCATCGTCAATTAAAATTCAATTTATACTGTAATTTCTAGCGCTTTTCCCGCTCATTTGCTCGCTTTCCATTAATGCATCTGTTAATTAATTAATTTATTTTGCTCTAGTTAAACGCTTAATGTGTGTGTCTGTGTGTTTGTGTGTCTGTGTGTGTGGGTGTTCCTATAAGCAATACAAAAGTCAACATATTCACTTGAAGAATACCCTCTCAACATTTACAAAATATGCCTTGCAACACAACTCGATTTATGTCTCCCTCTAGCGTCTATTTAAATACGATTAATCGGAAATGGAAAATCACTTATCGGAAATCGGAAATCAGTTATCGAAAAGTCAAAAATTGGGTAACCGCTGCTATCGAAGGCTAAGAGAAATGCTTGAGATCATTAAGTCGGATTCGTAGTTGATTTCTTCTTGTTCTGATTTGTTTCGCGCTCAAACCCTCCCCCTGAAGTAGTTTTTTCGTTAATCGTTAATTGTTAATCGTTATTATCCATTATTATCCATATTATTTATAGTATTATAGTTGTATATATGCTCTGTAATTTACACATACGTTATACACACTCTCGCGGTCGTCACGCATCTCTCGCTCTGGCAGTGTTTTGGCGTCAAGTTGTGTCAAACCATCTCATTCCGTACAATTTGATCGTTAATCGTTTATCGTTAATCAATTTATCGTTTAATCGTTTAACAAGTACTTAAAAAACCGAACGCGTTTCGGCGCTGCTCCTTACACAACTGACCGATATACATATAACCTAGGCCAATCGAATTCCTTTCTCTACAAGTGTATGTCGGGTTGGGGATCGATAAGTTATCGATAAGGGATCATGTCCGGGATCCTCCTCTCTCCACTCTCCCCTCTAATATTCCTAGCTTATTCATTGACATAGTCTTGGAAAGAATAGTTTTCTGATCGCCTCGCATTTTTGGTTTTCCTTCGATTTTTCCTTTGTTTTCCTTTACTTCTTGGGTTAATAAATATTAATTATTTAATTATCATGTGTGTGTTTGTGTCTGGGTGTGTGTGTAGGTCAACAGTAAACATATATGCAGCAGTTATATTTTCTTTTAAATTTGTTCATTAAACTGGTTTTTCGTTTTTATTCTTTTGTAGGTTTTTCTTGTCGTTAAATAATTTAATTATGAAACAATTTCTCTATATGTTTTTTTTTTATTTTCTTTAATTTTCATTTTCTTTTCTTTCTTACTTTTTCTGCGCCTTGTTAGTTGTTAACAACTAAATTGCTTAACAGCTAGCATATTCCGTATTAACTTTAGGTTTTAGTTTAGTTTTCGTAATGAACATAATTTAGGCTTACGCGCTGTGGATTCGTTAATTAATGTTTTTAATGCTCCAACACGAGTGTTAAATAATAGCTAAATTGTAATTGTAATTTGTTCTCTTTTGCTTTCGTTAAATATCCATTTATCGAGTTCTGTAATAATATGTTGCTATATAATTGCTATAGTTTTTTGTTAAATATTATGCTTAAACTTTCGGGAATGGTGCATTCCCTTTGCCATATATGTACACAGCTCTCTCCTCGCTCTCCTTCTAAATCTACTAATTGTTTCTGGGGGGGATTTTGGGTGGAGGGGGCTTGCAGGGTCCAAACTTTTGAAGTTCCTCTCCGAATGCGGGGCCGTGATCCAGTGTCTACGAGTATCATGTGTCGCCTCTCTCTCTCTGTATCTCCCTCTGTCTCTGTGAGTAACTCGCGCTTTGTGGCTGCCAACTGAAGCACAGAAGGTGTGTGGATGTGTGCACCTGGGAGTGGCTCCTGGCTTCCCTCCCAATTAAACGCTTCAGTGGCTCAGCAGACGCTCTCCATTTGCTGCATGGCCTGCCGCTTGCGGTAGGCATAGAACTCCTCCCGCATGGCCTGCAGCCTCACCTCCACGTTGTCGTAGCGCGGCGGCAGGTGAAGGGGCAGAGACCTGGCCTTGCCACCGCCTCCTCTCCCCACCGAGCTGGAGTAGGGGGCGTGGCTATGCAGCAAACTCCCGCTCAGTGGACCCAGCGTATGATGATGATGGTAGTGATGGAACGGATGCAACTGCGTGTCTATGTGCAGATTGAGATCTTCGCGCAGCATGCTGGAGGCACTGGGCGTGGGCGTGGCCGGATCGAACTCATAGTGACCGTCCACACTGCCCACATCCACGGGACAGACGGCGCCGGCCTTGGGCAGGTTGCTGTCGGTGGCCGCGTTCAGTCTTGAGATCATCTCCAGCCAGTGAGCCATCGTGTAGGGCGGTGTATTGGCCCTCGGGTAGGAGTGGGGCGTCTGTCCCTGAGCCTGCTGGCCGCCACCCTGCTGCGAGGCGGCCCCAAAGTAGCCCAGATGCTTGGGCGGCGATGGAGGCGCTCTGTAGGGCGGCAGCAGCCTCCATTCGCTGGTGCTGCCCGGATGATTGGAGGTGTTCTTTGAACCAAAGCCACTCGAGCTGGAACGGGACTCGGGTGAGGCCTCCAGGCCACCGGGATTCATGGAGAGGCCACTGCGCAGCGGCAGGTTAAGATCTGGCAGCGGGGACAGCAACTCGTGCTGGTGGCGGCTCCCAAAGAGCCTTGAATGGTGTCGCGGATACCAGCGGGTACGAGGACGATAGCTGTGATATGGCAGCTGGGCCTGCGCCTGGTAGTAGCTCCTCCATGAGGGCGGCGAGGGCAGCTGCAGCGGCACAAAGTGCTCCTCGAGGGGATGGTGTTGTTGCTGCTGCTGCTGCTGTTGCTGGTGGCGGCGTGTCTCCTCCTGGATGGTTCTCAGTGAGGGCAGCTCCTGGGAGTAGTAGCGGTAACGGCTGCTCAGGTTGTGAGTCGACGAGGAGCGCTCGGCGGAGTTGGGGGGATAGACGGTGCTCAGGTCGCTGAAGTGCGTGGGATAAGTGCCGCTGCCACTGCTGCTGAGCAGAAACTGTTGCTGCTGCTGCTGCTGGAGGTGGCTCAACTGATGCTGCTGCTGCTGCGGGGAGCTGGAGAAGATGCGTGAGATCCTGGAGGACGTGTACTGCTGCTGGCTGAGACTCCCGCTGATGGTGTTGATGTGCAGCGGCCTGCTCCGGTCCGCATTTCCATAGAGATTGTGGGAACTGCTGCTGGCATAGGGACGCATGACATTCTGGTAGCGGGCTCCGCTCACAGCGGCCACCTCGTCAAAGTAGGGCTGCTTGGCCACGCCCCCGATCTTGAGCAGGCCCTGGAGGAAGCCCCGAGCCGAGTCTGCCGCCGACTGGAGACTCAGCTGGCTGGAGGAGGCCACCAGGGGACGACGCCAGGAGGCTCGCGCTGTGATGAAGTTCCGGCGCGAAAGGAAACCCCCATCGTCGCTGGACGATTTCTGAGAGACATTGCTGTTCCGCCGCTCGAAGAGGCCGCCACCATCCACCACATCCACCGGCGGCGCGTCCAGGGTGGTTTGAGAGTAGCCCAGCTTGGAGCCATCCACATCCAGCACAAAGCGTCCGTCGAGGCTGCGTTGAATGCGACTCACAGAGCGTCGCCGGCCGCCCTCAGCCCCGTCCTCGAGGTTCGGGGAGCTGTAGATGGAATGGCAGTTGGTGCAGCGATCCGGCGGCCAGATCCAGTGGAGTATGGCAATGAGTATGGCGGTTAGACTTGATATTCGGGTTTGTTTGTACCTGCGGAGGAGTTGGAAGAGCATTAGAAGGTTTATCCAACTGATTAACAACTCATAACTTCTAATGAAACCAAAGAAAAGTATAAAAATACCTCAAAAGAAAGCAAACTTTAACACAAACGTGGCTGGGGCAAAGCCCTTCATTTGCCTAATTAAACTGAAACCAGTAAAAACACTTAACTCAAGCAAAACTCGAAAAGAAAGAAAATGTCTAAGAAAACTTGTTTAAAAACTTGAAGGAGTTTTGCTTACGATTTTGATTATGACAGGATGGACCTGGAACTATAAAAACGCTTTCATAATCACGGTAATGTTCAGTATTGCTATAGTTTTGGAGAGCGATATAGAAGATCGGTGGTGGTGGTTGTGGTGGTGGTTGTGGTGGTGGTGCATGGCGTTGGTGGGCCAATTGAGAGTGAAATATGGGTAGACAGATATACACATAGATGACAGCGCATTACAGATACAGGAGAATTTAGGTTTCCAATTATCTGGGGGCTACCCCAGTTGGTCGAGCTTTTGGGCGATACTCACTTTTTTAAAGGCACTTGACCAGAGGAAATTGAGCCCGTACTGCGATTGTGCAAATGATGATTATTGGCGGCAATGTTACGAGCGTCCGTTATCCTGCAAGCTACCATGTTGAACTCTGCAAACGTATAATTTCTACAATTAATTTGGCGTGCAGCGTGAGCCGTCCTATCCGGTAAATAAAATACCCTTAAACACACACTCTCTATATACACACACACATACGGGTACGCGCGTTCGGGCTCGAAAATGGATGTATGCTAATGTATATGCATATGTATCTACGGTGCTCTCTACATATAGACGTATATATATATATATAGTAAATGCGATTACTCTGGGTCAAAATTCTGTTTAAATCGAGGACAAAAGTGGCATAACGCGATGTTTGTCGGTTGTTTGTCGAGGGCGGGCCGCCCAGAATTGAGGTTATGTGCACAGGCAGAAAGTCAGTGTCTATATTTAGAATATATTGTCCATAAATTTGATTTAAATTGTTTTTTTATTCATTAAATTTGAAAAGCTAAGTAGATACAACCTTTTATCCCTCTTTTAAACCTCATCGAAGCCTTAAATTAGTGACTGTGATGTAGTACGTCTTCCTAAAGCTTATTGGTGCATCCTTGATTTGCGTTTTTGCTTTCTCCTAGCTAAGTTTCGTCTTGTTTTGACATAGAGGCTTCGACATGCTTTCCTTTTTAATTTTTCAAAGCTAGTTTTAGCCGCAAACGGACATCTTGGCTTTAACTTACTTCTGCCCCCCGTTGGGCGCCATGTAAAAATAGTTAAAATTAGATACTAACAATCTTAATTGCTATAAAATGCCATGTTTAAGCTACAAATAATCTATGTTCTTATCACTTTTCTTCCTGTGCACACCTGAACTCCCATGGGTTATGCCAATTTGCATGCCAGCATAGTCAGACTACACACTTTCTAGTTGTCCTTGTCGTCGTGTTCATCGCTAATAAGTTTAGATTGTTTAGATTTGAGCAGTAACTAACTAGCAGCTATTACTAGGGGACACACACCAGTCGGGGTAAACGGTTAGCATTAAACAGTCACCAGTTAGCAGTTACCAGTTAGCAGTTACAAGTTAACAGTTGCCATTTACCAGTTAGCAGTTAGTTGACTACGACTAAGCTATGTTGTTAGTTTGTTTCACTTGATTACGCTTGCAATTACATGTATGCGGGGCCAATTAGTGAGCCAGGCTAATTTGGCCGCTCAGAGGGAACATACGGATACGGGATTTCGGATGTATATAGTGGAGGGACAATGCCAAACTAAATCGAAACTTAATGCTTCCTCCGGGCCAGCTGGGACTTGACGTCGTCGTCGTCGATGACAGACTAATTCGAGACACACACACACAGGGACAATCGGGACTGACCTCAACCCACCCACTAGGTCGATATACATACGGCTATATGCGGAAAGCTAAGGCACATATATCATCACAAACACACACACACACTCTCCGAGGTGGCACGTAGTATGTAGTAGTACATGCAGCCGTGTGTGCTCTTCGCAGTATTTTATTCAGGATCTGGCTTCGAATGGTTTGGAAAAACAATGACACGTGAAATGGCTTTTGAATGGTCAAGTTGCGAATTGTGCCAACGGAAAACATAGGGAGGATACAGATAGAAACAGGGCAAACGGAACTGAACACAAGTTGAATGCAAATCGAAAAACCAAATGTATTGCTGATTATGGGAATTATGTAAAGCGATAAACGATAAACGATAACTGAGGGTGGAGGAAAACGGAAGCGGAAACAACATAAAAGTTGAGCCACAACAAGCTCGAAAGTGATTCTCGCAAAAAACGAACATAAGGTGTTGAGAGAGTATTTGCTTTTGTTTCGGCTTCAGTGTGTGGCGTGTGTGTTGTGTTTTTCGAGGTAATTATGAGTCTGTGAGGTGCTTGAGATACTCGAGAAAGTGCGGCTTGAACGGCACTGACTGACGGGGGCCGAGAGAACCGACAGATTGCGGATTGTTAGTGGAATGCGGATGCTTAATCGATGATGCACAGAGACGAGTGGTGGTGGTGGTGGTGGCTTGTGGTGGTGTCAAAGTGTTGGTTAGTTGGATGGCACTCAGTACTGGGTACTGGGCACTTGGTGGTTGGGTGGTTTTTGGGGTTGGGGGAGACTCGTCTGAAAATAACCTTTAGTTTTGTTTTTTTTTTTGTCAGTACTCAGGATCTGTGGCACACGACATCGACTTATAATGATTGGCAAAAACTTACCCTTTGCTAGCACACCGATGTTGGGGTCTTAGTGGGGGCTTCTACTTAATATCTTTTGTCTTTTACTTTAATTTCGATTGCTTGCGGCGCCTCTTGGCTGACCAACTCGGACTCCTTGGATGGTAATATGTTTTGGGAGGAGTCCCTGAAGTTGGGCAACCAAGGACGTTGCACTGGATAACCGATCAATTAGGCGACGCGATCATTTTATGCCTTTTGGATTCGGTTCTCCATCTTCTCTATCGGCATTTGGTTTTGTGGGCCTTATTTTCAATATATATTTTACCATCTTTGTGCGTGAATTGTTTACAAAAAACGTCTGCCCAGTATTGTGCTATATAAATGGTCATATCAGCCATGTATATAGTTCGTGTGTTCGTTCTCTTATTTGGCAAATACCTTTATCTGTCATGAACTCAGCCCTGGGCAGAAACAACGACGATTTGGCCAAGAACATGCTTGTAAATGGTTCGGAGATAAAGGTATTTTCTTCCTCACTCAACTCACTGTCTATCTATTATCATCGAGGAAAAAAAAATGCATTACTGAGCGAACAATGTGGCAGTTCTGCTATAGAATATGTACATCATATTTCGCAGTTAATGGCCTGCATTGATTTCAAACAAAAGTTTTCAATTTCCCTGCTCTTGTGTTGTGTGTTTAAAGTGTGTGTTGCGGGCAAGGGGCGGGGGCGGTCTTGTAAAGAATACATAAATAATTGATTTAAACAACGCAACATTAATTAATCCACTTAAATAAAATACGCTTGAAAGCAGAAAAACCATAACAAAAGGCAGAGACAGACAGAGAGAGAGGTTCGATATTGGCACGGCGTTTGGGGTTCGGTTTGGGGTTCAGTTCGGTTTGGTTTGTTTTGGTTTGGTCCAGTTAAGTCCGGGTGGGATTCGATTCAATTCGATTCAAGCCTCGCATAATGGATGTCCTGGCACGACTCCTGGACGTGGCATTTCAATTTCCGCTCTACTTTGCACTGGAGCTTCAAAAGGAGACTTTCGGGGCAGGCAGACGCTTAACGCAGGCTTAATGCTTAACTAAAGTGGCAAATACTAGTAGTAGTAGTTGGTAGTAGCAATATTTACTTATACGATGTTCATGCTTTGAGTTCCAATTCGGAAATAAACAGGCTGCAAAGCGCTAAACGGTTAGGAAGCCAGATTGGTACAAAGATACAGAGACAGGCAAAGGCTGGGTAAAAGTAACAAAGGCTTAAGTAATGGGGGGGCAAACACAAAACGTATAATTGCAGGAGTCTCATTTTGGCCGATTTTCAACTCAGATCTTATTTTTATCTACGCGGAGGAAAGGGGGACCACGAGCAGGAACCACAGACTGAACGGGGGGGGCAAAGGGTGGAACTCAGAACTCACAGAAATCAGAATCAGAAAGGAAGAAGAAGGATAACCAAATGAAGGAAAGCAAACCGAAATCCAATTAGTATGTAAATATAATATATATATATACAGAGATTTTGAAGCAACTTTTCTTTCTTGCCAAATTGTAACTCAATTTTACTTGCACAACTACAACGCAAAACGTACAAATCATCAAAACTCTCGCAGACAGGCATAATTTATGAAGAGACTTTCATATATATATGCGAAAATTTCGTCACAAAAAATATATATAAAAAATTGTATATTTTAAAAACGCTTTCAAATGCAAATTCCAATGTGCTGTTGTTGTTGTCGTCGAACAAACCAATGGGAACGAAGAGAGAAGTACATTTTCTCAAACTCAAAAGGCTGCAAGCCCAAGGGGAACTCATAATTAAGAACTCTGCAATTAAGCCAAGACTTTATAATAATAAGATGCGTAAAGCCCATTCAATTAAATTCAAGAAAAGGAGGATCGTTAACATCATAAAATAGAATTTCAAGGCCTTACACATCTTCTAAGCTATAAAATCTTTGAATTAGTAACTAATATTTATCGCTTATAGGTTAGCAGTTATCGTTAATTAGTTGGAAAGAAGCTATCGATAGTTGAGGGGCCTGCGCCGTCAGAAAATCAAAATTTATTACCAGTTAATCTAGTTAGTTTTGGGTTAGTTATACTGTTATCGTTAGGGTTAATCGTTTCAGGGTTCAGACATTGCGTTCAGCGCCAACAACAATAACATTGTCATCGTCATCGATTAAAAACGATTATTACGATTATTACGATTAGTATGCTACAAGTATTTGTTATCGCACGTCTCGGATCATCGTTAGGCAGAGTGGCATTTTATAATTCAGTTAACATTATTAAATATCATTTTGTGATTTTGTCATCAAAAACCATTTCAAGTGTGTGTGTTAGCTTTTGGCCTCAGTGTTACCTTTTTCCTGTTTTCGTCGTTTACGTTTATTGCAAATTTTTACGGCACAAACCGATAAAATGATCGCAACAATAAAAAACAGGATGCCCCCAACGACGCCGGCGGTAATCGCCTTGTGCTTGACACGTGCCGGCACCGGGAACTTCACCTCGTCGCTGGACTCGTACGACTTTTCCGAATTGGCCAGCACCCGGAAGTAGTAGGTGCGTCCGCCCACCAGGTTCTTCACCAGATACTGTGTCTCCTCCGGCCGGATTTGGCCCCGGTTGAGGGTCTTCCACTGGGCATCCGTTCGATACTTGATGGTATAGAACTTGACGATGTGCGCCCGCTCCAGCGGCGATTGCCACGTGATGAGGAATCCATTGGACACCTCGGTCACGGACACATTCCTGGGCGGACCGGGCTTGGGACCTGTTTGGGAGGAGAATAGAGAACCATTAGTGTGTTTTCCAAAGGTGATGTTGCCAGGGAGTCAGGGATGCGGGTATATATTTGTCCTGCCTTGTTTTCCAGCCAGCAATTTGAGACCCACACAGAAAATACAAAGGTAAAATCCGACATGGAAATATGCATACACGGAACATAATTGTGGGGCTTAAAAATTGCAAACTTGGCTATAAAATTCATGATTCATTGAATGGCCACAGATAACATTACCACAATGGAACCATAAATTCTGTTTCGATGGGGGATAATCCCGGATTTTGCCATATTTATTTTCCTTTTTTGATCTATATATTTCCAGTGTAGGCTGCTGCTCGTGTTTGGCTAAATCGTTTGCATTATTTTTGATTTATTTGCATTTCATTTTATGCTTTTGTTTATTTGCGCGCGGGATTTTCCACTGCCCTTCTTCTTTTTATTACCTTTGGCCAATTGCTAACCTTCCCTGGTTCAATTTCCCAGCCTCATCCTAATTTAAATGGGTATATTTATAGCCTGAGAATAGAGAAATACTCAAATTCTATGATTTATTTCCTTGTTTTCTGAATTTTCAGCGATTTACATAGCTAACTGTCAACTGAGGAACTTAAAAAATGTGATATTTTAATAAAAAGTAACTACAAAAATGTATAAAATATTTTCATCATCACTTTAAATGTATTTTCCGGACCTTCCACCCTTCCTGGTTTTTAGCTGTGATTTTATTTATTCCCTGCTTTCTCTGATTTTTTTTTTGTTCGTTTCGCTTAAAAGCTTTATGAAAATTCCATTTGGCTTTTTGCAACTCTCTTTCAAACCTTTTCCCTTCTTTTTTATCCCTTTTCTGCATGCATTTATTCATGACAACGGCGAAGGGGAGCCTTGGATGTGGCAGCGGGATTGACAAAAACACATTTTAATTAGCATACACACATAAAACTTTCCGTTTTCGTAACTCGCTTTTCGCATTTGAATACTTGTGGGTCCCTCCCCACTTCCGTGATAAAAAGTAACCCCACAGGATACAGGATAGATAACCTGAATTCTCAGGACCTTAGACTCTTTGGTTAGATGCAATTAACTGACTGGTCGTCTCCTGGGATTGGGCTTGAGTCCCGGGGCTCCGGCATGCAAATTAAAACTGCTGCTTGGAAAAATACACAATACTAAGTCATGTAAATGGGCCTCCAATTCACTCCTTCTCCCTATGAATTTTTGAACGGCATTTAAAACGATGTGTGTGCGGTGTCAAGTGTGGGCTGTGAGTGTCTGTTTCTGAGTATCTAAGTATCTAAGTATCTGAGGATCTGCGTGCGAGCTTGGCTATGAGCTGCTGACAGTGCGAATGCGAGGATATTACAATTTCCGGGGTCAGGGTGCAGAGCGGCGGCAATAAGTGCAAGCCATTTATCATGACGATGATGGTGATGATGATGATGACGCTAACGAAAAATGCCACGCTCATTATGTATGTATGTATGTTAATTAAAAATGCTTTTAAAGAGCCCTCGCGGGATTTGAAAGCGCAGCAGTAGCAGCCTCAGCATCCTCGAGCGCATATATCAAAAGTTGATTATGCGAATGGGGGGCAACCCTTTAATCCACGGGCCCGCATAAAAAATGTGCGCAGATTTGACATAACATAAACGAGACAAGTGACAAACATAAAAAAAAGAAAAAAAAAACAGCAAGCAAAACGGCCCGGGAAAACGGCAGGAAAAGCGCAGGCCAGAGGCCCAAATGAGATGGGTAGACAACGCAGACGGACGGACTGTAAAAATGTCAAGGGTAAAAGCAGGGTACACGCCTGCGAGTGTCGTTGTCGTCGCACGGTTAAATGTTATTTATGGCACTGGAGGAGAGAACCCTCCTTTTAGGGGGTTGGGGTTTGACCCGCAGTAAATCTGCAGTCGCCAGCTTGCAGGTAATACTTAAAAATGAGTGCAAGGCAGGACACGGGACATAGGACTTGGGGGATTAGGTATTATTAAGTGTGTAATATAAGTGATTTTATGATTCCGATACGAGTACCTTTGACTCTCAGCTGGGGCGGCGAATAAACTAGCCGGCCGCCCGAGTCGGTGTGAAAGTAAATGTCAAAATAGGCTAAGAGGTCTGCAAATAAAACGAATGCAACGAACGCAAAATTCAAATTGTAAAATAAATATTAAAACTAAAGTGTTTTGTGTGTGTTTTTGTATTGTGCAAGTGCAGTGAGAAGAGTTGTGAGTGAAGAAGGAGTGAAGGAGTGCAAAACCAAAGTACCGAAGTGTGTACTAACTACAGAGCAAGGTCAGCCCTTCAACGAGAGATTTATCGATTAGTTTTCCCTTCGATCGAATGCAAATAAACGCCTTAAAACCTGACACGGCCTCAGGAGCTCTCGGGTCTGTAATTATGACAGTGAAAAATGCATTGAATATTCATAAGTGCACACGCAGCACACACACATATCCATCTCGAGTGTTTGTGTGTGTTTTCTCGTTTATAATCAGCCTTGACATGCATTTTCTTTTCGGTTAGGTTTTCACTTCTCTTTGTGGGGGGTATGGTGACTGTTTGAGAGTGATTTGTAGAAGTTGGACGTTTTTTTTACAGTGTTCCTAGGGAAGCTAAGCCTAAAAGTCTAAAGAATTTTGTAAACTTGAAATATCTTTATAGTTAATTAGGTCTGAGATCAAACGATACTTGCTTAGCTATATATATAAAAACATTTCAAATGAAACCTTTAAAAACTATATGATCCGGCTCGAAGGACCAAAACCATTCCGAATATACTTAAAAAATCGAAGCGGATTTAGGTAAAAGCATATTATTTGCTTATATTCTTTTGGAACCTCTATTTTTCTGTTTAAGTATTGTTTTTAAATATATACCTAATATTTAAGTAATTTTCTTTTTATACCCTATTCACTTTAGGGTATTTCG
This sequence comes from Drosophila nikananu, assembly GCA_008042635.1. Classification (NCBI taxonomy): domain Eukaryota; kingdom Metazoa; phylum Arthropoda; class Insecta; order Diptera; family Drosophilidae; genus Drosophila; species Drosophila nikananu. The sequence continues at coordinate 41,398 of VNJV01009127.1, read as the reverse complement.
TGCTCCATTTAAGGTAGTTCCTTCTACTTGCTTTATTTTCCCGAATGTCAAAAGCTCTGAAATTTTGCAACTGTTGAGACCAGACTGCGCTTGCTTGCTGCCTTGCATTGTTGTTATTAATTTTTAAGCGCTGCCATGAAAAGCAGCAGCAGCAACACGCACTGCTATGCAACGCCCCTGGGGGGAGGAGCTGCCGTGGCGTATGGAAAATTGCTTGACATAAACAAGTGCGCGCACGTGTGACAGCAGAAGGGGTTGGTTTACCGTTGATGTTTTATGCAGGATTTAAGGAAATAAAAAAAACGTTTATATATGGGAAAATATTATAAGAAAAATAGGCAAAAAATAAACCGAAATGAAATACAATTTTCTGCGAGGCGTTTTGGCTGCTGTTCTGCTCTGAGGATGAAAATGAGAAGGCAGCAAAGGCGCGAGGAGGCGGAGGCGGAGGCGGTGGTGTCTGTAGTGGCGGATGGACGGTGGAATGGACGGAGGGTGGCATTGGATGGTTTTTCTTTTTATTTTCGTTCGACGGAGGTGTTTCGTTACAAGCGCCAAAAAAAGGTACACAACACGTACACGAATATCCAGGGTTGCATTACACAACAACGGCGCACATTTGCCGCCAGAGTTGCCGCCTGCTGTCGTTGCTTATATATGTATTTTTTTGTTTCTTGTTTTTTTTGTTGTTGTTGTTACTGTTTTATCCTGCTTGTTGTTTTTGCTGCTGTTATTTTGTAGCTGTTTCTGTTTTTCCCTCGATTTTTTAAGCTACGCGTGCGCCAAAACACGTATACGCACTGTTACACACGCACAAACACACACACAACACGCACACCCATGCAGCTAAATTAAATACGCTAAATGGGGAAAAACATTTATTTGTGTGTGTGTGTGTGTGTGTGTGTGTGGGAGGGGGTGGGGTATATACTAAACTAACACACAGAGAAAGGAGCAAGAGCGAGAGCGAGCAAGAGAACGAGGATAAAATTAACTATTATCGCAAAGCGGTTGGAAAAACACGCGGCAACGTCGACAAAGGCATTCAAATTGCCGCACCTACAGCGCCCACAAAAGTGGGAGGATGGGGAAGGGCGGTGGCAAGGATGTGGCAGGAGGCAAAACGCTTGTTAAATGTGCCTCGGCATTTGGTAATATGGTTGTTTAAATTACGCCGCCCTCAGCCCCTTGTTTTTGGGGCGTGGGCGTTGTCATATCGACCGCACACACAACCTGCAAGACACGGCAGGAGGACAAGCGAACTGTAGTCCTGGTGCTCGTGCCACAATTGTAAAAACAGTTCAATTAATTTAAATAATTAAATGTGGGACAAACTGTTTTAATTACGCACGCACACGGATCTGCTGTAATTCCAGGCCAGAGAGGATACAGGACACCAATCCTGTCCTCATGTGGCGCAAATTATGGCCCGTGGGAAATGGCGCGAATTCGGGGCGTGTGTGTGTTTGTGCTTTGGCAGCCAATAACCAGTCTAGAACGGAAAACAAGGTAGAAGAGCAGACGGGAATCGGGCTGCCATCCGAGCGGCACTATAATTGGCTTGAATATTTAATTGTTTGGCTCTTTCCTTCCTTCCACATATTGAATTCATTGGGGAGCGCGTGGAATGTGCACTAAGGAGGGGAATTTAAAAATAAATTCAGCTATTTACAGCTAGCCAGCTAGGTTTTAGCCTCATGCAATCTAGGGGATTGGGGCAAGGGATATTTTTCAATGTGTCTGGTGCTTTCATAATCCTCGCTCACTCATTCAGGCATTCAAGGCAATTACTTGAATTATTAAGTCCTAGATCTAAACACTTTTAAAAACTAAATTCAGCTATACAATCATGCAAAGTTTATCTTAAATTTGGAACATTTAAAAGAAAAAGAAACCTTGACAAAAGCCCCCATTTTTATCGAAACTGTATCGATATATGACTCCAAGAGAAATATAAAAAAAAATCGATATTTTAAGTTGGTTGATATATAAATAAATATATTTTGTTTGATATATCGGACTTTTATTGTTGGAAATTATTATAAAGAATAAATTATCACTTTAAAAGAAGAAGTAAAGAACTTTTTGTGTACATTTTATCGATACTTCTACGAAAATTTTTAAAGTGTTCAATATCTATTGGGGAGGGAAGTCCCAACATTTCGATTTATTTTTACTGTATCGAATATTAATGCTAAGATCGATATATGAGTATGTAAATAATTAATTGTCGATATATGCGATATAAATCGATATTAAAATAATAAATTAAATTTTAATTTTCTTACATTATTCTTTGTTTTAGTTATTTTCGATATTTTTAAGTTCGATAAATCAAACGTTTGCATATTTTCGATAAGTTGATACCTATAGCTTTATCGTATCGATAAATAATCATCTCATACTTTTTACCACCATATGTGTACCCTGCTTTATATATAAATCACTCAATCTAAAGTCTAAGGCCTAAAGGTCAGATAAAAAACAGGTAACTGAAAAAAAGGCCAGAGAACGCGGGCGCAGCAACAAAATAATGCAAAGGATAATGCCTCTCAGGACTCTTTGCCAGGCTCAGCCTGCGCTGAGCCGCACTTTAAACAGTTAATTCCTTGAGCGTCGATTTACATTCACATTACAACTATGCTTGCTGGGGGTTTAGGGGTTTGGTTTGAGGACTTTCAGGACTTGAGGGTTCGGTTCTCTTACCAGCTTCGTCTGGCATTAGCTGAAAGAATGAGTCGGGCGGTTGTGTTGCAGCCTTGACATTACGTGGCGCTGCCGGAGCGTCTTCTAGTGAGCCCGAATTTTCCAGGAAAAATTCGTGGTCATTGGCATTTTGCATTTTGATTTTTGCGCGCATGATTAGTATGAGAAAGTTAGAGATCGAGTAGCGTTTTGTTGTTTACATTTTTTTTGTTTCGATGAAGGTCGGTGAGGAAAAAGAGAAGAAAACGAGAGAAAACAAGAGAGCGTTATGTTAGAGCCAATCCAGATCAGTTGTGCAGAGGATTTTTCATGAGATATATATAGGTATTTATATATATATAAATATATATATAGATGTGCCGGGTAGCGACTGCAGCAAGAACCCAAAAAAATAGGAGAGCAAGCGAACGGAAGAGTGGGGAAAAAACGTATGGAACACTAGGATCCTGAGAACTCACCCAGAGTGCGCACGGTCATCACTTTGCTCATCATCCCGTCGCCCAGGACATTCCTGCCCACCACCTGGAACTCGTAGGTGGTTCCCGATGCCAGCCCATTGATCGTCACCAGGGTGCTGCCCGAGGGCGTCACCGAGATCGTCTGCCAGTCGTTGACGCCGGCCTCCCGGAACCAGATCGTATAATCCTGCTTGTACTCCGATCCACCGCTGTAGCCCGGCAACCACTGGAGCGTGATGGAGGATTCGGTGGCCTTGCCGGTGATGTTGTATGGCGCATGCGGTTGTGTGCCCTCGATCACCAGCTGGGTGACGGCCATCAGGGTGGCCACCTCATTGGACACCACACACTGATAATAGCCAAAGTCCTCGCGCCGCAGATTCTCGATCGTTATGTTGCCCCCGGAGATCTTGATGCGGTTGCGTTGCGTCTCCGACAGCTGCTCGCCCTCCTGCCGCTGCCACTTGATCGTGGGCCGCTCGGTGCCCTCCGCCTCGAGGGCGTCGCAGTGCATTTCGACGCTGTCGCCCACCTTGCGCTGATAGAGCGTCTCCGGCTCTGCGGTGAAGACGGGCGGCTTTCTAACGAGCACATCCATGATGCCGGAGGCACCGGCCGTGCCCTGGGCATTGTAGGGCGTGCAGGAGTATTGGCCCTGGTGCTCCTCGTTCACGCGGGTGAACAGCAGCGATCCGTTGGCCATCACCACAATATCCTTCATCTGGTAGGGCTCCAGCAGGCGCTTGTCCTTTGTCCAGGTGACGTACTGCAGCTGGGGGCTGGACTTGATGTAGCACTGCACCACGCCGGCCAGCTTGAAGGGCAGATACTGCACAGTGGGCGTGAACGTGACCTTGGCGGGGTCTGTCAAAGGGGAGGGAGAGAGTGGGAAATTCATTGATTAGTCAGGGATTATAACCTAATCGAGTGTGTGGTTCCATTTGAATACTTAATACCCATAAAATGGTGTCACAAAAGCCTTTCAAACGGAATTTTTGCCCCTAAATTGACAGCTATTGATTAGGACTAAACTAACTACCAACTAGAATGCAAAGAATCGGCAATCATTAGGCTATTAGTTCCAACTAATTTGATTATGCCGGCGCCAGTGCCAGTAATTATTCCATTAGTCTATGTCGCCACTTAATTCATTCCAATTTTGAGAGTTTATGAAGTATTTAAACTTTTTTTATCGTAACTTTGCTTAAACTCAACGGATTTCAGTTTGGTTTGGTTTTTTCTTCTTAGTTTTTAATGGAGAACATTTCTGCATTTAAAACTCGATTTGTAATTTTTTGGCCAATTTTTGTCAATTTTTACGCCTTTCATTTATTTTTTTAAATGGGTAAATTTTTGGCTCAAAAATTTCGAACTTTTTTTATCGTAACTTTGCTTAAACTCAACGGATTTCGGAGTGGTTTGGTTTTTTCTTCTTAGTTTTTAATGGAGAACATTTCTGCATTTAAAGCTCGATTTGTAATTTTTTGGCCAATTTTTGTCAATTTTTACGCCTTTCATTTATTTTTTTAAATGGGTAAATTTTTGGCTCAAAAATTTCGAACTTTTTTTATCGTAACTTTGCTTAAACTCAACGGATTTCACTCTGGTTTGGTTTTTTCTTCTTAGTTTTTAATGGAGAACATTTCTACATTTAAAACTCAATTTCTATTTTTTTTGTCAATTTTTAGTTTTAATTTTCGTGTAATACTCACATTCAACGCTGAGATAGGCAGAGGCGCTCTGCGGATCGCCGATGCCGTTGGTCACCTCGCACAGATACTGCCCCGAATCGTCCGGCTTGATGGGATTGATGATGAGCGAACCGTCCTTGCGGATGGTGACGCGCGTCTCCAGGGCGGCCACCTCCCGGACGAGGGAGCCCTCCCGGTACCAGCGCACCGTCACGTTGCCGGGCATCGCCTTAGCCTCGCAGGAGAATATCACTTTGTCGCCCTCGATTTTGGTTTGGTTGGTCGGCGGCACCTGTTTCGGGAGTGGACACAAGAGGGAGTTGGAGTGAGTAAAAAGGGGCTTCCACAACTCTGGGTAACGAACTGCAAACTTATGACGGTTGACTGTGGACTGTTGACTGTTTGACTAATTCAAATCATGACCCCATCCCAACCAATTCCTTCCCTTGGGGAGCCTGGAGCTTGACAGCTAATTTTTGGCTGTCGCCGTCATCGATATCCCTGTATCCCTGTGCACTCGCGCTGCTCCCGAGAAGTAACATTTCTGCTGTCACGGCTATGACATTTCCCCTCGGCTGCCTGGCTGGTTGGCTGCCATTGACAACTTGTCAGTCAACTGTCAGGCAGCCAGGCATTACCATCGGTACCCCTTTCGCCTGTGAGTGTGTCCCGGTAATTGCATGAGTGCATTCTCAGCCTGGTTTATTTAATGGGACCTTTGCTTTGCTTTCGGGCAATTTGCCGGCAGACTGTTTCATTTGAATTAGTTTTAGTTATGGCCAAAATTGATGTGGGTTCTCACAACGACGTAAATTGAATTGGCCTGACTGTGCCTTTGATTTGACTTCGAACTGGACTCGGACTTCCATTTGGGTTCTCCCAGGGGCAATCTATATTAAATGTCCACTTTTGCCTGCGGCCAGATAAATGTTATTGCAATATTTATGGCCAAGGATTGCTGCAAAATGGTTGAGCGGTAATTGAAGCACGAGCTATGTGCTCCTTTCCCCGCTCTCTGGCAAAGGCTAAGGCCTCTTGGAGCTCTCTGAAAAGCTCGCAAAAGGTCAAAGTTCAAGCGCTTCAAGACGCCTGCAATTTGTGGCATGTAGCCTGTAGACAGGAAAGGCGAAAAACGGAAGGATTTATGCACTGAGATTGGGTATCACTAGGGGAATTTTTGAAATTTAGATTTGGAAGTTTAGTAAAAACTTGAAACGGAGGGAATTATTATAGTTATTAATGTTTTTTTTATTATATTAATGATTAAAAACGCTTTTAATTTAATTTTATTTTTGAAAAGAAGCTTGAAAAAAAGGCGTTTGATTGAAAAATAGTTTCAAAACTTCCTGTTTTAAGGTTTTTTACAATATAGTTTGGAATAAGTTGAAATATGACCTTTTTAATGGCTTTTGTGCTATTTATTTGCAGAAAACTGTTTTAAAAGTTCGCTGTTTCAAAAAAACTTTAAACGGAAGGAAATGTTATAGTTTTTAATGTTTTTTTAATATATTTATGTTTAAAAACGCTTTTAATTTAATGTTGCCCTTTGAAAATAAGCTGTAGGAAAGGCTTTTAATTCAAAAATAGTTTCAAAACGTCGTGTTTTTATTCGTTTTTACAAATTAGTTTGGAATAAGTTCAAATATTACCTTTTTAATGGCTTTTGTGCTATTTATTTGCAGAAAAAAGTTAAAAAAAAGCTTGAATTTAAGTTCGCTGTTTCAAAAGAAGCTTAAAAAGGAGTTTTCGAATTACGAATATTTTGAAATATTATTTTATTTAAGGTTTGCTGCTACCTAAGTTTGGAACAAGCAGTTGCTTAACTTTTTAGTCTTCAACTTTTTAGTCTTTATGTTTATTTATGGTAATATATTCTTATAATATAACATTTCCCTCAAATATTTCTCTCAGTGCTGGCTTAGGGTGCTTCTCCTGCAGCTGCAGCTAACTGTAAATAACCGAAATGCAAATGCATTAGCGGGCGCGCACAAAAGTGTGCTATACATAGCGAGGCAGACGACGACGAGGAGGACGTAGTGCACCGAGTGAGCTAGCTACCCTCCCAGGACCTCCCAGGACCTCACGGAGGGCATGTGAGCTTGCCTGTATGCTGGCTGTAAATAGGGGGATTTTGCCTCAGACTCAGACTCAGGCGAATGACCATGTCAAGTGTACTGCCAGGCGAGAGGAGTTCCTGCTTTTGCTGTTCTGTTTTGTGTTGTGTGTGTGGAGGAGGAGCATGTAAATACGGGCAGGATGAGGGCACAGCCGACACGGAAAAAGTTTCCACACTTTTTATGGACTGCTGGAAACCGGAATCCATGGCAGCGGGATCCTGGACATGCTTTGGTCTGGTGATTTCTGAAGCCGCTTTGGCCGCTTTGGCTCTCCAAAAAATCGCAGAGCCCAGAGCCCGGAACCCCCCAAACTGAAGCCTTTACAGTGATTAGTTTGCTGTGAATGGAGGAGGAGGAGCAGCCGGAGCAGCAGCATCCAGGATTAATGGTTAAGCGCTGAGCTGGTTATGCGGAATGCAGGATGCTGGAGCGAGAGATGCGAGCTGGTTTTTTGTCTGAGTTTTTTTGGGCACTTACTCGTATGGTCAGCCTCTCATTGACGGCATTCGATTTGGATTTGATGCGAGTGTGTTTATCGGGCGCCGCCTTATCCTACGTTTTCAGGGTTTTAAGGGTTTTAGTGGGTAAAAAATAAAACTAGGTATTAGTAACCCGTGAGGGACAGAACCCAGAACCCAGGACAAACTTTCGGAACCCTCTCTTATTGCTACCTCTATTCCTCTATCCTTCAAATATATAGTAGATGTCCCCCTTCTTATTAACAATTATCTCTGAATATTAAGTGGATTTGTATTTAGGTTTTTACCATGATTACAGCGCCGCCCGCGATTATAACACGGGCCGTATGGGAGACTTGTCCCTCACCATTGCGTGCAATGCAAGTGTATTCTCCAATGTCCTCATGGCGAATGGTGGAGATCCGCAGCTCGGTGCCATCGTTGAAAATGCCCACCGTGGGCGAGGGATCAACGGGATTGGCATCCTTGTACCAGAGTATTTCCGGCGTCGGTGTGCCGTCGGCCTGGCAATTGAGTATAATTGAATCACCTGCAGGTGTGAGAGAGAAAACAAGAGAGAGAGTGAGGAATTAATAAGGTAAATGGTGGCAATTGTTACGCTTTTTGGTTTCAAGAAGAAGAAGCAGGAACGAACGTTGGAGGAGGAGCAGAGGAGGCGGATGAGGCTTTTGTCCTTCGTGGCAGACAATGGATTCAGCCAGCTCTTTGTTGCAATTTCTGCCACACAGCTGCTGCTGCTGCGCCTCCTCTGTTCTCTTTGTGTTTCTGTATTTGTGTGATTTATGCGCTGCAGCGCCATTTTCTCTCAACGCATTTCCGGCGTTTGCGAGGCTGCCATTGTTTTCTGCACAGGCATCTCCGGTTCCAAGCCACTTGGACTTGTAAACATTTTAACATTTTGATTAAGCGACGGAAATTTGATTTGATGCGATTGCAAACATAAAAAGCTTATCGATTTTTTCAGCCAAAACCTCTCCTTGCTGAACCTCTTCCTTTCATTCACCGAAAGATGACAAATGGGCGGCCATAACTCCTGCTCCTTCGTCTCGTGGAAATAAGTTCCAAGGTGACAAACTCATTCGGGGCGCTGCAACAAATGGCCGGCCATTTGACACACTCGAAAGTGGGTCTCCACTTTCTTACCAAAAATATTGGGAACGGTGTTTGGGTTATTTATGGCACCGCGATTTATCAAAGTGGAGTTTGGGTTTTGGGAACTCACCTAAATTAACGTATATAATATCCTCTGGCGTAACACTAAAGCGCGGCGGTGCATGTACGTCTAAGTGGAACCATGTACCGTTCTTGTGCTGCTTGGGGTCCCGATTGAGGAAGACGACCTTGCACTCGTACCAGCCCTGGTCCGATTCCCGGATGTTGGTCAGGTTGAGCGAGGCGGAGCCAAAGGGTGAGTCCTGCGACACGCGGGACACGCGTCCCTTGTAGCCCTCCTCAATGTGCTCCGGATAGCTTTCATACCAAATGTAGATGGGCAGATCGGAGCCCTGTTTTGTATAGGTGATGATATGGTACATTAGTCTTTGGGTTTTAGGTTTTTCAGGATTACGATTAAGAGGCAGCTACAAGGTTGATTCTTGATTCTTGATTCTGTCTGGAATGCGTTATAATGCATGGAATATAATGTGCCATGACATTTTTTTGTACAAACGACGAGCCTCGACTTTGGGTTACGGGGTTTACAATTAAGACAAAATGAATGGGTAGCATTTTAGATATAAGAAGTTCTTTGAAATTTAATTAGCTTAAACATTCATCTTGTCTTTGGTTACATTTACAAGGTACACAGAGACACAGTTTAGTGGATGGCCTAGGGCTATGGTTCGGTTTAATGAGTCGCGTTGGTTGGGTTATGTACAGCAGAGAGCAGGAAGCAGGGAGTTTCTAGCTTTTAGTTTGATTTTTGGTTAAATTTTCTTTTGATAAAAGTATTTTTGAGTGACTAGAAGCTTCCTGCTAACCAGTAAAGTGTAAGCTTACTTGCTAAATTCATGCAAAGAATCAAATTTAAACACTAAACACTAAATCTAAGCTGACAGGCAGGTGCAAACTTATAAAAAGAGGAAAAAAATAAGGAAAAATACGACATAAAAATACAGAAAAATAGTTTTTGGAAAAAGGCAGCTTGAACTGCGTACGCTAATCGGGAATTCTGGAAACTTTGGCGACGACAACGACAGCGAAGCGAAGGCAAACAACTAACAAACTGTCACAAATAAATTGAGTTGCGACATCGCCAGGGGGCAGGACACGGCATAACTGTGACTGTGACTGTGACTGCTGCGACTGTGTGTGTTGTCCTTGTAAAAGTAAAATCTACAAAAACAGTCAAAACAAAAACTCATCACGTTAACGTGGAGAAATTGCGCTGCCGCATGGTAAACAAGCCCAGCAACAAACAAGACACACACATGGTCACACATTTTCACTGTCAACACAACAAAACTCCCCAGATTCTGGGCTCATCACCAGCCGGAGGAGGAGGAGGAGGAGCACACACACCATCTACACTACGTAGTGTGGCAGGCAACAATAAATCATGTGTATCTGTGTGTGCGGCAGGCAACTGAAACAACGAGGGCCTTGGAGATACATTTGAAATTCTAGCTTGTGCTGATAAAAAATGTGCATGTAAAATATTTGAAGAGAGAGAGAGCGAGGGGCAGAAGAGCCACAGAAATTGGGGTTAACCTGCAACACAAGTTGCACTACTCTTCCCCCCCTAGGATATCCTGGCATATCTAAGCCCTTGTGTGCAGCTTGGCCTTTTGTTTATTTTATTCGAGAGAGAGGAGGATGCATTGAACCGAATGCATTTTGGATTCGAATTCTTTCGCATGGCCAGAGTTTGGCCAAGCATTAAACTGGATCAGGGGAGGCAGTAGGTTCAGTGGGGAAAAATAATAAATACAGAGAGGGAGCCATAATTGCGTATACATAAATAATAGGTAAGCAAATTGCTCATACGCCATGTTATCCCCAGCCAAAGCTAATCGATTTATTTCCTTAATTAGAGGAGCGAGCAGGCCTGGGAGACAGGCATATCCTCGCTGTGTGTGTGTGTCGCTTATTAAAACTTATAGACGTTTTAATAATATTTCCTCGGCTGACGTATGAAATAATTTGCTTTGGCAGCAGCCCAGGGACCCAGGGACACACAGCCGCACACACACAGAGGACACCCAGGACACACAGGACACACTGGCGTAGGCAGACAACCCAACAGATAGACAGTAGTGAGTGTAGGAGGCAACATCCAGCTTGTCCTGGGCCCCAAAATTAATATTCGCACTCGCAGAAGCGTCATAAGTTGGCCTCGGCAAACATTTTTCCGCTTAATTTATTCAGTAGCAATTAATTTAGATTGCAACTAAGGCAACGCGACGCCGCCTCACGCCCGCCAAAAGGAGGGAAACCAATCTCCAACCATTTGTGCCCTTTAAAGAGAGAGAGACAGTAGTGAACATTTAATGAATTTCCCCAAAAAGATACGCAAGGAAACTCAGGAAACTGTGGAACGATGCATGTAATTACGTCTAGGGGCAGAGCAAGAAATACGAGCGCATAAATTAAAAGCTAAAGTCAAGTTAATCCCTTTAATTCGGTCATTTAAGGAATGTCCTTTCCATCACTCTCTTTCTCTCTGTACAGAGAGGACTTTTCCTGCCACACGTGGGTTTTTATCGCTATGAAATACTAAACAAACACACTTTTTTTCGCTGTACTTATATAACTTTTGTTTTCGCATTAAAATTGCTGTTGTAAAACTTTGAACCTGCACAACAAAAAGGGCAGGCGCGTCCTGCATTCCGCAGGACAGTCGTGACTTTGACGCCTTATCCTTATCTGCCACCGCTTGCACTTTATTATCCCTGCGGTTTTTCCAACAGTTTCCTCCAAAGAAAGTTAGTTGCCTGCCTGCCCGGCTTAGGCGTGCTTTGAAATTATGGAAAGTAAGCTGTTTGAGGTCGAGGGTCAGGTTCAAAGTGGGAGGTAGACTTGAGGTTGCACTTGAGGTTGCCCACGTTAGTTGGCTTCGTCAAAGTTTGCAGTAAAACTACTCAACATGCAGCGGAGGGAATGGGAAATAATTGGATTACATTACATTTACAACAAACCGAAATAAAATCGTATGAAAAAGGGTGAACATTGAAGTTGGATTTGAAGTTAAGTTGAAGAGTTAAAAGGACATGAGACAGAGAGTGTAGGTAGTGGGTGCGCTCTATGTGTCTGGCGTATCTTTGATTGGAATAAAATTTGCTTATCCTACGGGAAAGCTAGCAGTGGCAGAAGTCAGACTGGAAACTGATTGTCCAGCCAAAGTTTTGCGCCGCTTATCTCTCCATGGAATTCCAAACTGGCAAAACTCTGCCAGTTTATCTGCGGCACAACTTGGCCAAATATTAGCATATTTGCCACAAAACGAGGCTACGATTTTCTGCCACTGCTGCGGGGTGGGTGTGTTTTATGGGGGAGGTTGTGCCTTCTAATTTGATTTCAATATTATTATAAATTGTTGCTCTTCTATGAATAGTTGCGGCTAATTGTTGGGGTTTTTTGCATGGGATCAGTGGGGTGGTAGTGAAAATTGTCTGCCATTTTCTCTGTGTGTGTTTTTTGTGTGTGGGCTAAGCTATAGATTTTTCGGTGAATTGCGAACGAATTTCGATTTGATTTTGATTTGCAAATGGAATTTCATTTTCATCTCTGGGGATGTGAAATGTGTGGAATTTTTATCTGCTTTCTTCTCTTTCGCTCTCTTTGGGGGGTCGCCGGGTGCTGTGAAGCCCGGTTCCTTCAAATTGACAAATAATTTGATTAATTTTCATCTTTATTCGTATTTATCTCGATTTTGCCGCAAAAATAATTTCGGAATTACAGTATAGAAGATATATTTTCTGTGTGTTGTGTTGTGTGTTTTAAGGGGGCTATAAAGAAAAGCCTGCTCTTAAAGATAATATCATAAACAAGATGAGTAAGGCTTTCATTACTCAACCTGCAGCTTTTATTATCCTTAAAAACCTCGTTTTTGCTGGTGTTTTGGGTCGGGGTGTTGTCCTCCGATATATTAGTAGTCGGAGTTACTGATTGGAAATGTCAATGAATGGCAAAAACTTGAACTGAGGAAAAGCATAAGGGCAAAAGTACCAATCGGGCAACACATAAACACATACACACGATTACGATCAATCTCAAGCTATATGATACGAGTTATGGATATATAGTTAGTATCTGTATCTGTGGCGGGCATTGGTTTTGGTTTATCGGAACAACTCAAACACTGAATTTGAAGCTTGAAGCTCGGTAACAAATAAACACAAAAACACGAAATTAAACAACTCAGAAGAAGGCTCCTTATATAGAGTATATATAGAGTACAGCTGAGAGAGAACACTGAATGGGGGGATATATGGTATATGGTTTAAAGTTTATAGTATTTGGTAGGAGTACAAGGTTGTATTTGCTGGTTTTCATAGATTTTTCATAGATTTTTCGTGGGTCTGTCTGTTCTCTCGTGACTCGAGACTGTTTCTTACTTTTTCTGGCTTTGTTTTTGCGTATCGCGGAACAACAATGTAAAAAAGAGAGTTTAGAGAAGAAATGTTAACTTGTGATATCGTACCGTTTCGCTCACCTTCTTGTCCCACTGCAGGACATATGGCACGGGATGGTCGTTGGGGAACTCCACATGGCAATTGAAGATGACGCCCTCGCCGAGTATGGCCGTGATGTGAACGGCATCTTCTGTGAAATGTGAAAGAGAGGCGAAAAAAATGGGTGAAAATATAGCACAGATATTTATTACTGGGGAATCGAGAACCGCAAAGGATTCCCCAACGTGATGCGCTCATAATACGGCCAATTCTGCAGCCACAGCCGCAGACATTCCCCATCCGCCCCTCGTTATTGCTTTCTATTTAGACGTGACATTCAGCACGATTTACGTGGGCCCCGTCAAATGTCATCCTTTGCCCCCGTCTCCTGCTCTATCCTGTTCCATCCTGTCCCATCCTGCCCCATCCTGCTCAATCCTGTTCGTTCCCGCCTTCTGACTGTTGGCGAATGGAAAAACTAACATGCCAGGGGTTACTTTTAAATGGATTTGTTGATGGCTACGTCGGTCACATGTCAAGTGCTGGTCATTGACTGATGTTTTTGCTACCCATTCCCGCCCCTCCCCCCAGGGACCAATATCGGACCCGGCTTCCATTTTGGTTTTGAATCAGTTATCCCTTATTGCAGGTCTGTGACTCGGGGAACTGATGATAACTATGGGTACAGGATGGCAGGCATCAGTCACTGGAAGAAATATAGGTACTAAAAACAGATACTAGCTGCTCCTATACCTATTATAAGGTTTAGATAAATGGATTCCGTAATATTTTTGTTTGCAGGTTGATTTTCCTTAAAATAAATGAGTTTTCCTAGTTCAGCCTTATTATCAGATTTATTATTATTTATTTTGGGTTTACATAGATTTTTCTAAGGTTTCAGGTTTGATCTTCCTTCAAATAAATCTTTTTTCTCTAGTTCAGCCTTATTATCAGCCTTGAAATAACTACCAAATATTTATTTTTCTTTCTAGGGTTTCAGGTTTGATCTTCCTTAAAATAAATCCTTTTTTCCTAGTTCAGTCTTATTATGAGCTTTGAAATAACTACAAAATATTTATTTTTTCTCCCTAAAGTTTTAGGTTAATCTTTCCAAAAACAAATCCTTATTTTGTAGTTAAACAAAGCTTTTTCCACACTAACTTCGAGCTCTCCCTCTCTCTTCCTTTCTGTGATTGACAAAATAAACTTGCTTGCCACCTTTTCAACTAACTGTCTCCCCCTCGCCTTGACAACGCCTCGTGACATTTCATTAGCGTTTGCCACTACACCCACTGAGGTCAAGTGGGTGGCACCGGGAAGGAACCAGTGCGGTGCGACTCTTGACAGGCGCTGATTAGGCTCCTTGTTGCCGCTGCTGGCTTTTGATGGACGTTTCAAGCTTCAAGGTGCGAATGTGCCCGGCATTATTTATGTATGCAACGCCCCCCCAGAGGGGGTGGTGGGAGAGAGAGAGCTTTTCTGAGCCGGTTGACATGGTCAGCCAGGCTGAAAATGTCGTTTACAATTGGAGCAGAGCTCAAAGCTCGGCAAAGCGGTAACGGAAATGCAAATGAATTGTCGGAAACAGCAGTAGCAGGAGGAGCAGTAGCAGGAGGAGGAGGAGCAGCAGCAGGAGGAGCAGCAGCAGCAGCAGGAGCAGGAGGAGGAGCAGCACCAGCAGCAGCAGCATCAGCAACCGCAGCAGGCGGGGAGCAATCCAATAAGGGAGCATATCCGGTTACACACACACGCTGCAGCTGCTGATGCTGGGAAAATCGGACTCTGGCCCTGGCATGACACTAAACTTGTTAACAAACAACTTCTGACCTGAGGAGGCATTGTATCTGTATCTCTGGCTGTGTATCTGTGCCGGTAATAGGGTTAGGCAAACGACCAGCGTCCAAAGCTGGCTTTGATTGTTCGGACGAAAAAATCATCCTAATGCGTTTTGCATTAATTCAGGGAGCAGGGTAAAAAGAAGAAGTAGCGCCCCTGACAAGTCCTGGACTGGGACTCCAGCCACATGACGTCTATGCCAGGAGGCACTCAACCAGTCAGTCATTCACTCATCCAGCATCCAACATCCAACATTCTACATCCAACATCCAGCCAGCCAGCTGTCTCGCTTGCTCGCTTTATGCACTGCTCCTCGCTTGTTGACTTTGGCATTTGCATAAATTTATGTTAACTTGGCCAGCTTTTGGCAGACTATTTGCATCGCCACTCAGCCGCCGAAATAAAAGAAAATAAAACAACATGGAATACAGAAAACAAAGACGACAACGTTTATAATGGGCTAGAAAATGAATGGTGATGATGCCGTTTGGGGGGTATAATAAACAGGGAGAAATAAGTAAAAAAGGCTAATTTACTGGAATACAAATTGTGTATGTAGTCTTGGTATTCAAATTTGAAATATTTAAGTATTTTTGGGGTTGACCTGTCATAAGCAGTTGGGAATTATGAAGCCCATTCTTAGTACATTCCTTAATTCATAGAAATTTGTTATTTTATACAAATAAAACTATTTCATTTTACATATTTAAGTATTTTTGGGGTTGAATTATGAAGAGCTTTCTAATCTACATTCCTTAAATCAAAGAAATTTGTTATTTTTCACAAATAAAACTATTTCATTTGACATGTTTAAGTATTTTTGGGGTTGACCTGTCATAAGCAGTTGCAAATTATGAAGTTTGTTCCAATTACATTCCTTAATTCAAAGAAATTTGTTATTTTATACAAAGAAAACTACATATTTAGTTTACCTATCAGTGACAAAATACAAAAACGATCATAACTATAACTTAATTTGCTCTAAACAGTTGGAAATTATAAGCCAAATCCTTGTTAAAACCCTTTTTAAAGCCTTGTCTACGTAATTAACTACCTTAAACGTGTTGTAATGCTACTTACTACTACGATTAAGGAATTGTTCAGCCACTAAATCCCCAATTTTAAGCCTTTTAACACATCCCTAATTTAATTTACTTCTCTCTGTGTATACACTCAGCGTACTTATGCGTCTATTGCCCTTTGATAATGTTGCAGACATGTTGCCGGGGCCCCTGGAAAGTACTCGTTCTCGAGGGCAGCAGGAAGTGAGGAAGCACCCGCGTGTGTCGCGCCTTTTGATGGCGTTAACATGCAAAAGTGGTTTCATTATTCCATTTAGGTCGTTTCCACTCCTCAATTTCCAGCCAAAGCACCCACCCACAGCCATTGCCCCCTCGCTGAGCACTTGACACGAGTTTTGGCTTGAGTTATTCAGCGAAGCGCACTTTGTTTTCATTGATTAAAGTCGGGGCTGCGTAGCTTTCTAGGAACTCATTTCGAGTTCTGCCTCGTCGTTGACCTTTCGACCGTGCCACTGGCCAAAGTGGCCATCGCCTCGAAGGAATCTCAAGCGGTTTTTCCAATTTTCGGCTAAATTAAATTGAATTAATTCACTCGACGGCACGGTACATTGGGCGGAGCCAGTGGCAACTTTTAATGTGCTACGAAAGCGGGAGGAAAGGCGAAAAGCCTATCAGGAAATAGAACAGAAAATTCGAATGGAGGTCAGACCATTGAATTCGGGGAACTCGAAGGGAAATGGATGCTTCCAGACAGGTTCTTGGAAGGGCAGTTAACCCCTGACATTCTTTTCTTGAGTGTCAAGTACATAAATCTCTGGGGTAAAGGTCTGTGCGCTTTTTATGTTATAGAATTTTATATATTTTATGGTTTTTTAGAGCATTTTCTTTTAAATTTTCTAAGCTAAAGAATTCAGCAAGCTAATATGGAAATCTTTGTAAGAAATTCTATGGAGAGTCAGGAATTTTTCATGCCTTACTCTTTATTCAGCATTCAAATAAATTCAATTACTTTTTGACCCCTTTTTTTGGGCCCGCTAAAAGGCCAGCAAATGCCTAAATAAAAGCTTCACTCTCTCTCTACCTCCACTGACCACTGTCCAGTCTCTTCTCTGGCCAACTAATTGCCAAATGTAATCAGCTTTGGCCGCACGTAAGCCGCTTATTGTGCGCCATTAAATTTTCCGCCGTGCACGGGTATAAAAATCAAGCGAACTTGGTCCACACATGCGCTTAGTTTTGCTTTTTTTCACCTCTTTAGCGGATATAGTTTTCAGCCCAAAAATAGCGCAAAGAAACGTCTTTGTATCATTGAAATTTTCAAGCGATTTCGAGCAATTTGGCGGGGGAAAATTTAATTAAAGCCGGGACTACACACTCACCTGGAATGTTGTGCGCCTGTGCATTTTCCGCCAGAAGGGCCAGCAATGCGACCAGCACAAACTGGAGCACCTGGGCGGTGGTGCAGCAGGTGAACCTGTGACTGGAGCTACTGGTTACGTCCCTTCGTCGGCGTCTTCTCCTCGTTGTTTTCACTGTGAAAGCTGCCGTTTTCGCTGGCGATGCCGTCAGCGTTTCGGTAGCGCGTATCCTCGTTGTTGCGTCAATCGCTGTTCCGGCTCCTTCTCTGGGAAGCTGGGAATGCTGGGAGTGCTGCTCCTGGCACTGGGACTGTGACTGTGACTGGAGCTCCTTCGGTTGCTGCCGGCTCTGGCTCAGTGCCCGACACCATCGATGAGACCCAAGGTCCGCGCACACGCCCATGCCTCTGTTCCCATAGTCAACGCCGCCGCGTTCCTAACGTATCCTTCTCACTTGCAGTGGCGTCATCTGGAAAAATAGATAAATGGGGAGATGGAGAGATGTTAGAGGGATCTGTCAACGGGTTGGTTGCCTGCGGTAAATGTTGCCATCAATGAAAAAGCGAACGCCTTGCAGTCGCACCTGGCTGCACTTGATGAAGCTGTCACATCCCTTCAGCCATCATCCATCAGGCGTCAGTGTCAGTAGCATCAAGTGACAACAGGACAGCCTCTGGGAGGAGGAGGTTCCTGGGAGGAGGAGGTTCCTGGGTGGAGGAGGTTCATGGGAGGAGGAGGATCCTGGGAGGAAGAGGTTCCTGGAAGGAGGAATTTTCCTCCCTTTGAGCTCAATCTTAAATGGGTCAGCAATATGCAACGAATGCAGGGGAAATTAATAAACTCTATTCAAAAACCCGAAGAAAGTTTGACAATTATTTGCTTTGCCTGCTAGTTTTTCAGGGGTTTAAGGGGTTTTTTCACTACAGTCCAACGTATTATACTATTTAATTACAAAGTTTGACTATCAACGATTCATCCCAAAAAGGTTGATGACTTTGAAGAAAAGTTGATGAAACGTTTGTGAAACATTGATAAATTTTTGGAATAAATGTTGATGAATTTTTGGTATAAAGTGTTGAAGAAAAAGTGATGAAACGTTGATGAATTTGTGTTGATGACAAGAGAGGACATGCCATACAAAAATTCATCAACGTTTGTATGGGCTTGTCATCAACGTTTCATCGACACACTCACAAGTGTGTCGATAATTTCTCAATAAATAAATAATACTTCTTATATAAAATCACCTTCCTTTCTTCTTCTATCACTTCTCAGTCCCCTAGGACTCCCCCCAAAAATACCTAAAAAAGAAACTTCCACCCCCCAAACAAGCAAAAGGTAAACCTTATCGACAGCCCAAAATCTTGGACAAACTCAAACAGCGTCCTTTCCCAGAGCCCCGTTGACAAATTAATAAACAAAAGTTTTCCATTTCAACACTCGTCCTGGCGACGACTCACACAGGACTTGCGGCGCACACACACGTCCCTAAAATTAAGCAGCTAATATGTTGTAGCTACAACTGATAAGGACACCACTTAGCAGATTGCGAGGAGGACACGGACACGGACTGCTTCCTATACAAATAGAGCAAACTTTTAGCTGTTGTTTGGCAATAAAACTTTGCGTTTTAATGTAAAACTCGTGTTGGAGACGCCACTCGTCTGGAAGCCGCGGGGCTCTCTATTGTCTCAGATAGTTTTTGAAGGGAGGCAGGGTTTTTGTGGGTGCCATTGCAGTTAATTGAATTGGCATCCCAGCGAATTTTAGCACCTGGCCGCAGGTATGCCGAATGCCAAGGAATGTGATTTTAATTAAATTATTTGGAATGCTTTAAGCGGAATTTGTCTCTGCTTCTGTCTTGGTTTTGTATTTACAAGCAGGCGTCGTAAAGCCACCCCGCACGACGTATTTTAAATTGCAAGCCAGGCATTTTTGTAACGATTTTCAGTCCTGCAGGAGGTTTGGGGAGTCCCTGCTCCACCACCCCCAATGTTGTCACTGCAATTAAGTAACTCGAGCAAAGCCCCAGGATGAGGGTTCTGTGTGTGTGTGTTTGGGTACAGGAAAGTTTCGTGGCTGACAGAGCTGTATAAACGTCATTAGTGCCATTTTAATGCATAACTTAATACATCCGGTGGGCGGGAGAGACAGCAGTCCTTGTGCGTTGAGTTTAATCCTTTTTGTGGCCTGACATGTAAAATTTTAATAACGTCAAGGTTTCTGTGCGGAGCGTTATTAAAACTTTTTTGTGCCATTATGACAAGTTTATTAAAACGAAAATGTATTTATAGAGCGTGCACTCGAATCCCTCAGCGTTCTGTTTTTGTGCTCCGGCTTCCGCAAAAGTCGCACAGGCACAGTCAACGTCACCGTCACCGTCACAGAGCTTAACTACACACAACTAAAATAGGAACAAAGGCCGGAAAAATGATTTCCCTTATGGCTGAATTTTCATTACCGAAAATGCCCGCCATGGCGTATGATTTCATTTGTAAATCAGCTCAAGGGGGGCAGGCAGCCAGGCAGCCAAACAATGACAAATCAGCAAACGAATTGCATTTGCTGGATACAACAACCAGGACGTGGGGCCGAGGACCTGCACTAAATCAGTTGATTGGTTCGCCTCCCCTGCCCTTGTTTTTGTGTGCTTTTTGTGGGCGGTGGGTGTGCCATGAGACCCATAACTGAATTGTCGTTGTCGGCCACGTCGCTGTCATTAAAATGTGTGTCCGGGACCCGCATACCCCGCTGTTCCTCTGTCATTCAGCCATCCATCTAGCTGCCTGTCCTTCGACCAGCAATCGTCAGTTGAGCCGCTGCACATTTCCATGCATTCAGAGAAACTGATTTTAGAAGAACTTGCCTTTGTTTTAAGGGTTTTTAAAGAATTATTTTCAAGTCTTATGCTATTAAGAAAGTCCCAAAAACTCCCTAAACAGTTAAAAAATGTTTTGCTTACATTTTGTTGTATATTTTTCCTGAAATCTTTCCCTGATTTTCGTTCAGTGCCCCTAAAAGCTGCCTCGCATGGCGGCCATTTTATTTTCTGGCTGTGCGGTGGCAGCACTTTATGGCATCCGCTTCCTCTGCCGCTGCTGCTGGGGCAGCTTTTTGGTTGGCTGCACACACGGCACAGGATTCCGGCGTACACAGCCACCGCACAGCGGAGATGCGGAGCTGCGGAGATCTTCCTTCCACGGCGGCTACTTGGCGATCATTTGCATTACGTGCTGGGGATTGGGGATTGGGTATGGCGGACGATGCCTGATGCCAGCTTTTAATTAAAAACCCTCGCTGGCCGGACTT
Organism: Drosophila nikananu; assembly: GCA_008042635.1. Taxonomy (NCBI): domain Eukaryota; kingdom Metazoa; phylum Arthropoda; class Insecta; order Diptera; family Drosophilidae; genus Drosophila; species Drosophila nikananu. The sequence goes on along the minus strand of VNJV01009127.1, from coordinate 20,810 downwards.
CCATTCTGGAAAGCCGCAAATTATTTCACACACACACATGGAGGGAGGACTGCGGACTGACTGGCTGACCTCTAACCCCCGCCTTTCGGCTTCAGAAACTAATTAAGCATGTTGTGCGCAACAACTTGGGAACAAGACGGGGCCACGCCCCAACCACACAGCTCATTGCACTTCAATAAAGGCGGCGAGTGCGGCCTGCGGAGTTGGGCATCTCCGGGATCTGCCGGGCAGCAGCTCCTTCACGGTCTTGTAGCTGCCACACCCCCCCAAGACATTTCGACAGGGACTTGAGGGTAGAACAACAAATTTTACAACTTTAGCACATTGTGCTAGGCAAAGGGAGAGCGTTTCACGTACAAGTTTTATATTTCACAAAGGTTAAAATTAAAGAAAAATTAAAGAAACTAAGCCAAATGGCAAGTAGAATAATTGTGGGTGAATATTAAATCCTAAATATCCTTTAAATACCTTGAAACTCTAACAAATTGAATTCCAGAAATTTACTTTTTACTGCTTAATTTCTCCCAGTGCCACGTCTCAGTTCAACTCTTACAAATTTAATAGCAGGACTTTACTTCACATTTGCCCAGCTTCATTTCTTCCAGTGCCATGTCTTAGCCTTTGGGGGCCCTTGAAATGTGTGTCCCTTCTGCTGTTTTCTGGGTTCTTTTTTGCTTTAGCATCACTCATACGCCGCATAGTACGCTCTGAAACTTTAATGAAATGGAAGGCCCTCAGCTGGCCGCCTTCCCTGCTCCATATTTGGGGGCAATGAGCCCCTAGGCCAGCCCTTCGTAAGCTTGTTAGCGAAACAGAAACAGAGAGGACCTGAGAACTGAGAGAGGAGGAGGAGAAGGTGGGACTCCAGCACAGATGTAGGCCAACGGCAGAACAATGAGCTCCTTGACAATCCTTGGCTCCATTTTCGGGAGCAGCAGCAGGAGGAGAAGCAGTGGCCAGTGGCCATACAGCATCCTTGGCCAATTCCGAAACGATGTTCCGCTGGGCCATAAAGCGAAGCAGCTATCACTTAATCTAAAGAGTTTCTACCTGCAACAGCCAAGTTTCTACCTCCCCCAAAGGGCAATTAGATGGAGAATATGGAGAGTCCGCCTACGATTTGGCTCCCTTAATGGGAGGGCGTACAAGTTTGAAACTGGCTGGCAAAGTCAATATATCATTAGGCACTTTGCCTTTTAAATGATCTGAAAAATGCCGGCCAAATGGACTACCAGACTCCCAGCATGCAAAATGGGGACCCACCCTTTCCATTGTACAATTTTAATTGCTCTAAAACGCTGTAATACAACACGAACCACAAATAAATAAAATTTGCTGACATCAACAGGATGTTTGCGGGTTCCTGGCCAGCCTTTGGGACAGACAAAGAAGTGGGGGCGGCGGCCCAGTAATGGGCCTCCTAATGGCCAGAGGACGGCGGCCAGTGTGGGTCTCCCGGACAGGAAATGAGGCGACGAGCATAAGAGAGGGTCGTTTGTGCCTTTTTACAGGCTTTTCATTTGTGCTTCTCATTTGGTTTTCACTTTCTTATCAGCGAGAGACATTGCGCAACACAGCAGCCAGTGTAATGGATTGTTTCGTAGGCACATTTATTGGCCATTGTTGTGGGCCAACTTGCTCTCTCTCTGGAAGCAGACATGACCAGGCACAATTTCTGGCTTTTATACCCGCTTATGCGTTATACAATTTCACCCAAAAAACTTGCAGTCAAAGCAGCAATTAAATTCTTAATAATATTTTTTGGCAGAAGAAACTTTGCAGCTGCAAGTTTTTCCTTGGTTAAATATATAAAACTAAAAAGGGGGTCAGCTGGGGGGCGTTCAAGCAAAAGGAAGTCTTTGAAAGAAAAGTCAGAGAGAGAGCAAAACTTTTATGCTTCATGCTTAATTGCGGCATTTCGATTAAGCAAAATTAATAATAAAAGTTTTGTGTTATTATTTATGCAGTCCCGAGCCAAGCAAAGAGGGAATATCAAAGCAAAGGAAGTGAAAATTTAGCAAACTTTTTCATCTTTTTCGCCGCTCTTTCTTCTCTCTTTCTCTGTGTCTTCACATAAATCCTGTAAAGTGTTTTGAAAAAAAGAAGGCAAAAACTTTTGAAACTTGAAACCCAAAAAAGAAAAAACCCTGAAACGCGGGCTCTAATAACTGCAGACATGCGTGGCGCTGGTTCCTTCCCCTGATTACTGTCCTGGCAACAAGGAAATCTCTTCACTATTATGTCAAGTTTGTGTGTGTCTCTCATTGAACTTTTTATTTTTCCAAAAAACTTGTTGAAACTAAAGCCAGGGAGGGGAAGTTTTTGGCAAAGACTGCCAGGAGCAGGGGTAGCTTTGTATCAGACATCCTGAAGGAATGAAGGAAAAATAAATAAATGTAATGGCAACGCTAATGAACGGCCACCCCGCGAGTCTCCCAGTCACCGAGAAACCCCTCTACCAGCTCCCAACTCCTGCTTCTTGTCAAGTTCCTTTTCCCTCTCCTGCTGGTGCTCCTACTCCTCCTCCTGCTCATTTTCCTCCTCCTTTTCCAGCTCCTCCCCCACTTTCCCAAGCGGACATGACCATAAACTTTGCCGCTGCCGTTGCCTGGCTCTTTTGCGCCTCGCATAAAGTTGATTTCGAGTTGGCTGGAAAAAAAAAACGCCAAACGGGATTCGGGGCAAAAAAGTTTAGCACTCGAAGCCCGACTTGGAGACTAAAGGAGCCACTGAAGCCACCAAGGCACCACCCTCCACGAAGCCACCCTGTTTACGCACGTCTTTTGGCCGCTGCATCAAATGAAATGCTGCTGCGAGTTGAATAGCACCAGAAGATGTAGATGTAGTTGGGTGGGTGGAACGGGGGGGCAAATCATGACTGAAGTGCAAAACTTTTCCCATTATGCAATAAATAAATTTCCATGCTTTAAAGTGGCAATCGCTGGGGGTGGAAACGTAATTACGTATACGTCATGGAGCTCCACAGAGCACCGAGCAACGAGCACCTTGTAATGGGCATATCAGCGCAGTTCAAACAGCGCCAAATTGAATAAGCAAACAACAAGGAAGGAAGGCCAGAGGCAGGGCCAAAAACTGAGGCCAAGAGCCACCTCCTTCCGGCTCCTGACCAGCTCCAGATGTTTGCTTTTGGCTGCAGAGAGAGAAATTTCTTAATTAAAAGAGCTGGAATTCTTGAATTCGAGCCTAGAAAATATGTATATATATTTTAGAAATAAGAGAACGCAATTTTAGGTCCTTTGGGTAACTCGAAACCAGTGAAATATACATAAAAGTATACATTTTCCCAGCTCTTTGTGTAGGTAAAGCGGCGATTATGTATTTTTTCTATCGAACTCGCCAAGAAAGCAACCAGGAATATTGATTTTTCAGCGCCAAAGCTTAGCTGGGTCTTTGACGAGTCCATTGAACTATTTGCCACTGTGGCCTGAATGTCCTTATTAAAAAAGCCAGTTGGGTTCTCTGCCCGCCCGCCTGTCGATATCTCAAAACTAATAAAAGGGTTTGGGGTAGACTTGGGCAACTTTTTCGTTTTTGCCTCAAATTGATATTCGAAGGACAAAGGACGAGGGGCTGAGTATCGCCCACAAGATTTCTGATTGCGCTTTAATGGGCCCTAATGGCCCCCGGCGACAAGTGTGGCAAATTACTTTAATGGGTCACTACGAAATAATGAACACCACACAAAGGAGGCCTTCTTTTTGAGGCTACTCTTTTTAGACCAACTTTAAGTCTGCTTGGAAATATTTTAATTTCAAAGGCTTTTGCACTTAAACTTTCTGCTAGAAAGAAGAAACTTTTGGGTTGTAAGAAAACAAAAAGCAAAACCCGCATAGTTATTAAAAAGAAAGAGGCAGCAGCAAAAAGTTGTGTCTCTGCCAGGCAGCATTTCTTTTTCTGAAAAACACTCGTGTACTTGGGCAGCCGGAGGAAAAAATGCAAACAATTTGCAACTTTAACTTTTCCTCGGTCTCTGGAATTTGGCCAGAAAATTGAAAATGCATTCGTGCACAGACTCTGGCAGACCTTAAAGCAAATTCGATTCGTGCGGAGAGTGCGGTTCTTGGGATCGTGCCTGCCTGGCTGGCTGGTTGAATATTCCACAAATACAGCAAAAATTGCATGCAATTTAAATTGGGAACGCAAATTCGCATTGTTTTTTCCGGGTTTCAAAAAGGGGCGAAATGCCACGACATTTTGCCTGTAAAAATAAATCAACAACTGGGTCAATTTTAACGCTTCACTGCCAATGGAGTGTGAAAAAAGCAATGGAAAAAAGGGAGGAGAACAGCGGGAAACTGCGGGTGACTGAGGAAAATCCAAACAAAAACATGAACCAAGAACAAAGCGTCACCAGGAGGAGGAGGCACCAGGTTGTCGAGGTGCTGAGTGAAGCCCTGCAACTTCACCTGAAAGTGAGAAGCCACCCTGGCTGCCTGGCTACCTGTACTCACTCCCCCTGCGTGTTCGAGTACTCTTTTTCGAGTATGAGTATGAGTGCTCCGACTCTTAGCAGAGATCTTCGACAGCAAATTGCATCTTGTGTGCCTCCACAGAACGCGATACCCTGCCAAGAGGCTGCTGCCGCTGCAGGAAATTCTGTGTATCTATCGCGGCAGCAGAAAAACAACATTAAAAAAATAAAGAAAAACAAGTTCCAACTTCGTTGCTCTCTTATACACGAACTGGAGTCTGAAGCTGTACATACAGACATCTTATATAGATGCCTCTCTGCTTTGTAAGCCGATCTCCAAGCCGAGTCGAAGCCCCCATCCTCAGGCCACCCCAACTTCTATGCCTTCCCCCAGCTCGAACTTGGGTTTCTCGGGTTTCGTTGGATTTTGGGCGCCAACTCTGGAGTTGTCCGATCGAGAGAGAGGCGTGTGTTTGTGTTTGAGTACCCAAAAAACCCGAAACTGGCGCTGATAAAGTTCTCATAGCTTGTACATTGCTGGATAATCTGTTTTGGGTCCGAATTCGGGGCAACAAATTCCAGCAAAACAGACTCACTGACTGACTGACCGCAGCTTCCGTTGGCTTGTTTGGTGTTTGGGTGCCTTTATTTTGAGGGAATATAAACAAAACTTAGAGAGTTGCCATTAATTGTAAGCTCACTTGGGTTCTAAACAATGGATCACATTGATCACTTGCTTAAGTTCAAGCTTTTTTATTCTTATTAGCTAATTCTGCATTTATTATCCAACTTTTAAGATGAGTTTTTCTTTAGATCTGTGACTATAAAGCAACATTTTCCTCATCACAACTAAAAGATTTCAAGATTTGAAATCAAAATAAATACTACATGTATTCATTCATTTATGAAAACGTCCTCTTCCTTAGTGAATTTGTTCTATAATTTATATAAAATAAATACTGTGCTTTATTATTTATTAACTTTTTGATATTCAGTCACATTTACCCCATGAAAACTACAAGATTTAAAGGTTTTAAATAAAAGGTGCTTGAACTCTATTAGTTTAAAACCTTGAACTCTTTTAGCAGTTAAGGAACCATTTAACCAGCAATTTAAGGATTTTTTTATATATTAATTTTTTATTGTACTATAAAAAATAAATGCCTTGATCATGCTTTAAATTTTGTTAATAGAAGAAACCTTTAGTCTGAGTAATAAATACTTAAAAACAAACTCTTTGATATAAACCAAATTTGATCTCATAAAAACAGATCGAAATGTAAAAATCAACCACAAAATCGATCTGTTTAATTGCCTGAATCTTATATAAACAATATATAAATATATTGGAGGCGAAAAAAAAGAAAAATCGAAATTTCTTAACCCTATTAATGACGTCTCAGCTTTTTATTTATATTTTTCGGGGGGCCTGCATTCGTGAGAGCGCATAGTTATCGTTATCGTTATCGCCGCCGCTAAGCGAGGTCGCAACTCGTTTGAATAGGTTACCACGAGTGGGTGACCTTACACGGCAGTCACGCAAGGCACCCACTTACAGCAGACTCGCTCTGTGTAAAAACAAAGAAAAAATGTGTATTTTGGTGTAATGGTAAATCGATTTGGTGCACAGACACAAACCTCCGCGCGATCGAAATCGATCAATATTTAGCCAGCGAGCGAAACGAAGCGATGAACCATGTGGATTGCTTTGGGGGAATTGCAATTTCCTGGCCACTAATAACTCTGGGCTCCCTTTTGTAGCGTCTTTGTCGTTGGTTACACATGTTTGCTGCTTGCTGCTTGGTTATTTCCCCAGTGCAACTGACCATCTGTCCATCTTGCCATCTTTCTGTCTTACTGTCTTTCTGTCTCTTCCTCTGAGCCAAGTCCGGAGTCTGCAAGTCTGAGGAGGATGTGGACAAAGCCACAAAACCAATCAGGCCTCCTAGCCCCGGCCAAACATGGACGTCTCTCTATATCAATCCCCCTGCCCCAGTCTGGCCCTTCGATTCCCCTCGCCTCGCCTGTTTTCTGGCCCAGTTTAGTTGTTTGTTTTTTGGGCCAACAGCCGAGTGCAGTGCAGTGCAGTGCCTGGCCTGGCCTGTGTGTTTTTTCTGGCCTCAGTTATTCCGTAATTGAATTGTGCCGCACTCGCACTTATTTACACTTCTGCCGTTTTGTAATTGAAAATTTCATAAATTTTAATTAAATCCTAGCCTGCGGGAAGGTTCGAAAGTATTTGATTTGCAGAGTGCATTGGCCATTTTGGCCCAGAGCCCTGAATGGGTTTTAGTTTGGTTTTTAGACCTCCCCGGGGAGCAGTTTTTCAGCTAGGATCCTATGGTCCTAGGGTCCTAGGGAATGGGGAGTATTGGGAGTTTTGTCGTGTGACTCACCTCACTTGCGCAATCATGATACGACGTGCTCAGATCCGGTTGCTATAGTTGTCCTGGGTGGCCCTACTACTCCTTCAGAGTCGTTAAATCCGTGAGTTATTTGTTGTTTGCTCTCTGGCTTTTCACTCCAGAATTTGGCTGCTTTTTTGGGTTACGCGTTTTACACTTTGTTTACAGGATAATCGCATACTTTATGACACTTTTCGAGTACACTTGCGAAGGACTTTTGAAACCGTTTTCCGTTTTCGACACAATGGATTTTTATGTTATTCCTATGAGTGAGAGATGGAGAGGGATGAAAACAAAGGCAGGACATAAGACATTTATATATATATATGAGGGGGGACGCTTTCAGGACGAAAAGCCGCGCCTTTTATGCACAACAAATAAAATCAATACGGCGTAAAAATGGGATTATTGTATGGGTATTCGCTCTTTTGATGTGGTAATTGTCGCGTCTGGTCAACAGCCAGGACTCTGGCTCCTTGGTAGTCCTTTAGTCCTTTACATTTTTTACGATTTTCACACACACACACAAACACACACCCAGCACGTGACTCATCAGAGGGCTGGGGTCACGCCTTAGCCTTTGAAGTACATTATATAATTGTCACTTGACGCGGCGTTTTCTTTTTTGTTTCTTTTTTATTACTTATTTTTGGGTTAGTTCTCTTTTCCCCAATGTACTGGTTTTTCTTGTTGAAAGACCTTAGGAGTTAAGAGGACTCCAGCTCACAGCTGTGCCGTTGCCGTTTTTTGAAACCTTCGACTGACGGCGCGCTGTCGAACCGAACACAGCTCCAGCTTGCTGGAAAAGCGCGGCTGCAAAGAGCTCCACCAAAAATCAGAGGAAAAAAATAAAGGAAAACCGAAACAGAAGCAGACAGAGAGAGCAAAGCAGAGCAGGAGCTAAGTAAGAGAGGGGATGAGGAAAAATTACCAGTTTTCCAAGGCAGAACTGAGCAGAAATATAAGGGTTTTCATGGGGCAAGCTAAGAAATTGCAATGATTTTGCGGAATTGAACGAAAGCTTCTAATCGAAGTGAAATTAGATTTATTTCACTCCTTAGCTTAAGGTTTTTTGCTGTTTAAATTCAGGAAAAATGTGTAAAATTTTAACTGGATTTTGAAAACCAACAGCTGATGCGTAACGGCCAGAACAGAAATTGCCCCATAATAACGGGATTTGCTCACTTGCGCAACTGTCCTGTGGCCCCTCAGCAACTTGTCGAGAATTTCTCGCCTTTCCAGCACACAACTGGTATGGCTCTCCCTCTCTCCTTCTACCTCACTCTCTCTCTCTCTTTCTGCATCCGTCTCTCTTTGGCGATCCTTTGGGAAACTGGAATTTTTCTTTGCAGACTCCACACATTCTGCTCTCAGTTCTGTTTTTCTTGGCTTTTTCCTGCCGCTTTTCCCTTTTCAAAGCTGGTGCAACCCGCGCGGGTGTGGTCCTGTTTTTCCTGAAAAGTGCCGAAAAATCGCAGAGCGAATTTCCATTGAGAGCGGTTGTACCACCACCCCGCCCCCCCTTTGGACGATGCTGTGTGGCGGCTGAATTTTCTTTTTTTTTATTTCCAATTTTTTTGAGAGTTCCGCTTGCACGCTTTTTGTTTTCTGTTGATTTTCACTCTTGATTTTTTATTTGGTATTAAATCCGTTGAGGCATTTTTCTGGTCAATTTTCCGAGGCGCACACACACACACACGCACTTACACCTGGGCACTCTCACACACACACCTTGACACCCACTGAACAGCGGTTGAAAATAAGTTTTTTGGGCCTTGCCTCGGAAGCTGACGGAGATGCGTCCGCGTTTACGTACGCCGTGACAGAAAAACAATTGAGTACTAAATCCGCGTCGGGAGGCAGCGTCAAGCAGCAGCCGCGATGAGACTGAGTACCTGAGAGAGAGAGAGAGTGACGCTGAGGGAGAGTGCGATTCTCTGGTGAGAGAAACTGCGCAGCTCCGAACGCCATCCGCTCGTTGCTGGGGTTCTCTCTGCGATGCTAACCCGAGTCGAACCTGTCCTCGGCTCCTAACCCTTTGACATGACTTCCCGAGTCGGAACCCTGAGAACCGAGCAAGAACTTCAAAGGGAGGGAGGGAGAAGCCCTCGAAGTCGTCGGGGCTTCATTGAATAATTATCTCGTCTCGGGGTTTACCTGTTCTCGGGGCCCTTTTGCTGTGTTTTTGTGACCCAAAAACCAGTTTCTGCGCTGCTCTGGCAAACTCCCAACCCGTTTTCCACTCCAAACTTTGGCTTGGCGCTCAGAAAGTGCGGAAAGCGCCTGCGCAGGCAGCTCGAAAAGCTAACTGGAACCAGGTGGAAATGTGTTAAAAGTCATTTCTGTTTTGAAGTTTGAAGCTAGAGAAGCGTGACCCCGCGGACGGGTCAGATAATTGGTGAAGTTAGTGGAACTCTTGTACATAAATGGCTTTTTAATTATGGCTGGGAATGCTCTAAGCGATCATTGTGAGATCTTTGTGGCATCTACCTGCAGCTGGACACGATGAGTTGGTCCATTTGCATCAACGGGCGGCAATTCTTTTAGCAAGTCATAAAATTCCCACGGCTGCTAGGCCTGACCTACGGTGTAATATTTTAATTAGCCAGCACAGCTGCCAAGAAAATCCCTGACTTCCCCTTGGATTATTTCCCTTTTTTTCCAGGGAGAGGTAACTCCCAAAGCGGAGAGCCTGGAAAGGGAATTCCTAAGCGCCTGCGCTGCTCTGCAAAAAGGAGAAAGGTGAAAACCAGAGAAATCAAAAGAGAGGGAGTCATAGAGAGAGAGAGAGAAATAGCAAGAGAGACGCCCTCGATTTGTCAGCAATAAACCACCCACCACCCACCAACCCACCACCACCCACTCAAGAGCCACCCTAGAACGTAGCCGAAAATGTTTCGTTTTCGCTGAATTTCACTTGGCCAGGTCCTGGCTCTTGGTGCAGCTACCCCCCGTAATATGTTGACTTAAGCACTCTGATTTATGCATTATATTAGCGTTGATTTTTAGCTGCAATAAATCTGTGAATACTCTGCTTTCTACATGCCATAAACTCCGTGTGCATGCGAAAGCCGTAATCATAATTCACTTGGCCTCGGCTAATAGATCTCCCCGACTAATTTGTGCCAGCTGAACAGGTGAACGAACCACCTCTTTCGAGTGTCGTCTGCCTGTCAAGTGTCTGCGGGCACCCGCTGTTTAAGAGAGTGTGCCATATGCCGAAGTTGATTCTACCTGCCCTTTTTTCGGGCAGCTGTCACAGGGACCTTTGCTTCTCAGTCAACTAATTGCCAATTCCATAATCGCCGACATCCCAAAAGGGCAAAGGAGGTGAACAGATTGCCAAGGTGTGTTGACCAATCTATTTAGAGTTGCCAACTATTAATGACCACACGCACTCGCGGAAGATTCAGTTGCTCACTGTCTCCTCCAGAGAGTTACAGGAACGTGTCGTGCTTGGCTAAAAGAAAGACATGTCCTTTGTCATTCAACAAATGAGTGAGGATTTTGCTTAATTCATAAATGTTTGTATGATTTTCTATGATGATATTATATGATTTTATATTTCAATAGCAAATCTTTACCAGTTTTTCCTAGTTTCCTAGACATTTACACTCCTAAACTCAGCTATAAAATCTCTAGCATTCAAAACTTATATTCTGCCCTGAAGATTGTCTGATATTTCTTGAATTTATGCCTTGTGATTCCATTTCCCAGAAGGTGGTTCCCCTTGTGCCACGTGCAGCATAACAACCAAGGCCACCACTGTCCTCCCCAAAGGGGGGCGGCTTAAATGATTGTCTCTTGCCGTGGGGGGAGTTGAATCTCATAATTTGCCGGGGCCTTGTGTGTCCCCCTGCACGAAGGTGTTCATGTGGCCATAAAAACAATAAAATATTTAACACAAATTTTAACTTAATGCTTGAGTCGTAAAAATGTATGAGTGTAAAAATGCTTACCTATGGGGGGGGAGGACACAGCACCGATGCCGCCTCATTAAACCAGAAATTACACAAAGGATAACGCGCAGCTTGACGGCGATGGCCGCAAAGTGTTTGTGTTTGTGTTTGTATTTGCTCCTGTGAGTGTGTGGGTGTGTGTGTGTTGGTATTTACCCCCCACTAACCCCTTTTCGGACGGCTCTTAGCCTTACGGCTGCTGCTGGCATACAAATAAAAAATTATCGCCCAAGTCCAGGACTTGAGTCCTGCGTTTGCCTCCATTATATTTTATTTTTACAATTTTTCGTCACTTTCCAGGCTCGTCGTCTGGCTTTATTTTCTGCTCTCTCTATATATATATATTCTATATTCCTTTGGCCCGGCTTAGGACCAGTCCCAGTTTCCCATTTCCCCCTGAATCCCTGTCCCCTGCCTCGTCATTGTCTTTTGACGCTGCGAGCGTTTAACGTCTCTGTGTCTGTGTATCCCTGTGAGCCGCCTTCCTGTTTGAGCTCCGGCTGCTTCCTGTCCCCCGTTCCCTGTCCCCCCTGCTTACTCTTCTTATGTGTGTGTATTTTTTACCGACGCTGATTTTTATTCCTCTGCAGGATGTGATATTTCATTCAACAGAGCAGCTAAATGCCCCCGCACCGCGCCCTGAGCCCGGACAGATAATAATTTCTCATCTTTATGATGTTTTCACGCTCCGCTGTGCCCTGCTTAAGTCAAGAATCCAGCTCGCTGGCTGCCCGGGCACATCTTTCACTTTTCATTTTCCCGCAATCGAATTGGGGAATGCCCGGAAGCAGTGTGGCCATAATTGTGAGTCCGACTAGACGAAGACAATGTCCTCAATGGGAGGGATGATGATACATCCCTACACAGCTCCTTGGTCTCCGTTCCCTCACCCAATTTACTAGCTCATCACGGTCCATTGTCCGGAGTAGGTCATCTGGTGTTTTGCCCGGGATGTAATAATGAAATTTACGTCTGCATAACGCTGATTTATGTACGCTAATGAGCTTTTTAATTAGTTAATGCGCGGGTGGAAATTTAAGGAATTAATTATGAAAAACTAGCCAGGCGAAATTAAGTCATTTCCCTAGGAGCTCAGATACCTAGGGAATTGCTGTTAAGATTTCCTGTCAAACTGACCAGAAAAAATCTAGAAAAAATGTCGCTGGTAGAAGCAAAAGAGGAGAATTTTAAGGCTGATGAGGAGAATCAAACCCTGGAGGATCGTCGCGCACAGGAGGCCCTGTATTTCCAGCTGTACAGTCGCCTGGAGGTTCAGGAATGGCTGCTAAAGGACTCGGTGCGGAATACGGCCTATCGTGAGGCTATCCTCAACAATAAGGCTTTCAAAAATAAGGTAAGAAGCCAGCAGTGAGAGTTTTTTTTCTCTGAAAGTGATCTTCCTACAAACCCCAACAAAAGGTTGTCCTGGAAGTGGGCTGTGGCCTGGGCATGCTTTCGATATTTGCCGCCAGGGCTGGTGCCCGCCGGGTCATAGCTGTGGATGGTTCCAGTATTACGGATTACACCAGCCGCATAGCCGAGGAGAATGGTCATGGCGGGGTTATTACAGTGATTCGAGGCAAAGTGGAGGACATAGAGCTGCCTGAGGGTATCCAGGAAGTGGACATTCTTATTTGCGACTGGATGGGGTGGGTTATCTTAGGACTTCCCTTATCTATAGCTCCCTCTTTTAAACCCCTCTTATAAACAGCCACTGCCTCTTCTTGGAAAACATGCTGGAGTCCCTGATATTTGCCCGGGACAAGTGGCTGGCCAATGGAGGTCTCATCTTCCCAGACTCCGCCCAGCTTTACCTAACCGCCATACGCGGGCAGGACCAAGATCTTGGCGCTTGGAACGACGTCCATGGCTTTGACTTGAGCGCCATTCGTCGCAGATGCGCCGCCAGGGCCCTGGTGGAGCACGTGACCGCCGAACATGTGATGAGCCGTGTGTATTTGGTCAAGTCCCTGGACCTGTACGCCATCCGGGGCGGTTCCTCCTCCCTGCGCTCCTTCTACGACCTGAAGGTCACGCGCAGTGGGCATGTCCACGGGCTGCTCGCCTACTTCGATGTGGGTTTCAGCAAGAGCCAGCGGTGGGTGAGCTTCAGCACGTCGCCCAGTGCTCCCTGGACGCACTGGAACCAGACGGTGTTCTACCTGGAGGAGCCGCTGCACGTGCACGCGGGGGAGTCCATCAAGGGCGTGTTTGGACTTCAACAGAGTGCCGAGAGCATCTTCGACCTGGAGATTGACATCTATGTGGAGTTTGAGGGCAAGGAGAAGTCGGTGACCAGCAAGCAGTCTTTCGTACTGTCGAGTGCCCTTCAGCTGGGTGGGGTTTAGGCTTTAGGCTTTAGGTTTGGGGTAAGGAAACCACATGGAATATCATTTGGATCCTACAATAAAACCAACGAACGTAACCAGTAACCAAAGAAAATAAAGCAAAAAGAAAAAAGGAACTTTGGCACACGAAAGTTTGTATACCCTTGCAGCTTACAATTGGGTTATTATAATCATTATATGTATAATCCAATTCTGTTTCTATGGCAGCTATATGATATAGTTGGGATCCGGCTGAAATGAGTTATTAAATTTAAATATTTATCCACTTTTTTTAGGGCATTGTGTTATAACTAACCTAAAAATGCATTAATTTGAATTCGGAAAACTGTGTTGAGTTAGTTTTTACAAGGCTAATAAAACTGCATACCGAGTTTCAGTTTATTGTAAAATTAATTTTTTTTAATTTTTTTTTTACAATTTTAACAATTTAACCCCTTAAAACTTTCAAAAAAAATTAAAAACTTTTTTTTCACCAGACATGACTAGATCGACTTGGCTGTTGATGCTGATCAAGAATAGATATGAATTATAGGGTCGGAAATGACTCCTTCACGTTGTTTTATGCTTCTGACTGAAATTAAAATACCCCGAAAGGAGTATTAAATTTTAAATATTTATATTAGGAAAATGTCAAATTAAAAATAGAATAACTAAGCTAAAAATACATTAATTTCAATTCGGAAAACTGTTCTTGGCTAGTTTTTATAAGGCTAATAAAACTGCATACTAAATATAAATTTATTTAAAAATTAATTTTTTTACAATTTTTTTTTTACAATTTTAAAAATTTAACCCCTTAAAAATATCGAAAAAATTTTATAAATTTTTTTTCACCAAACATGGCTAGATCGACTCTCCTGTTGATGCTGATCAAGAATATATATGGTTTATAGGGTCGGAAATGACTCCTTCACTGTGTTACAAACTTCTGACTAAAATTATAATACCCTGCAAGGGTATAACAAGCCACACTGCCCAGGGTGTGCAATATTTATATTATTTTATTGTGAGTGTGTGTAGGCTTACACACAAAAACACATCTCCTTGCCAGGACACAGAGGAGGAACTTCGAAAAAGGTCTGGGGTCATGGTGACTTGTTTTTGCCCTGAATTTCTAGAGAAATTTAGGTACTAACTGGATTTTTTAGGAACATTTTTGTCTGATTTATTTTGCATCAAACGAGTCTCAAGACTAGAATCAAGAACAGCAGAAGGATCATTATAATAATAAGGTGACTTTTGACATCGTAAAGTTTAGCTTACCATCTTTATAAGTAGGTACTTTACTATATCCTATCTTTCTCATCAGTTCATTGCCAGCTTTCTATTCTCTAGTGCTGAAGTTGTTCTCCTCTCCCCTGGGACTCTCTTAGCTTAAAGATCCTTTGCCCAGCAAATCCTTCTTTAATTCATTTATTCCATTTAAATCGAAATTTTAACGCATATTTTCCTTAACAAGGACACCCGCAGGGTATTTGTTAGCTGTTTCAGTTAGCTTGTTTTTCCCCGCACACTCGCACACACACCTTTTGCTGGGTAAATGGTGTAAATAAGTGCAACGCCAGCATTTAATTATTTAAAACAGTTTTCCGATGTGTGTGCAATGTGGGGCAATCTAGTGCGCATTGCATTTAATTTATACGCCTTGTTTTTATACATACATATTTTATTTTTTTTCTTAGTATCTATTTTTTGCTGGCTTCCCATTTTTATCCCCATAAACTAGCGCTTTAAGCGAACGCTTAATATTGTTTACCGCGGCGGCGATTGGCAAAAAATATATCTCTTTATCTCGCAGGAATTTTGCGGTTAAAGGCAGTTTCCCAGGATCACTCCTCGCGGACTTTTCAATCAAATTATAAGCTACTGCTGTCTGTTGTTGGCCTTTGCTCTCTGGCCCAGTTTCCAGTTGCGCCGCCACCCACAATTCACTGGGAAATTGGCCCGCAGAGCTGGGTGTGCGGTGTGCGGTGTGTGTGTACCGTTGACGGTTATGCAAATGTTAGGTAAATGCGCATAATAATAATTTCAAATAAATTTAATGTTCTCCGCACACACACACATGCCGCTGAGTCGGTGAGTGGAGTTTGCTTTTTGCTTAGCCCAAGGTATCCTCCGTGTGTCGTCCTTCGTCCTTGGTGCTCCGTGCCTCGTGTGTGTGTATGTGAGACATGCGGCGCCACCGTCAAAGCTGAAATCTTCCCATCGCTCCACACTCCGTGGGTGTGTGTGTGTGTGTTTGTTTGCATAATGTGCAACATTTTATGTTTTTATTACAGCCCAACGCCAGACACAGCTAAAGAGAGGAGCGGAGAGTGGAGGCGGAGGCAGTGCGGCAGCCAGGCAGCGGCCACAGTGGCAGGTTAGGCGTGTCTAATGGCTTTGTGGATACACTGGGAGCAAATTTAATTAATATTTAAGTGCGGGAAATAGTCAAGGGATTTTATTAAAAATTTTTCAGAAAAAGGTTGACTAGGAAAAGAGCTTCCGAAAAATCAATCAAAACTAACAAAGATCCCATAATTAGCCAATGGGGAAAGACAAAGACACTGTCAACTAGGTATCAAAGAAAATATCAAAATATCGATAATAAAACGATAAATCTGATTCTTAATAAAAAATTTGAGTAAATTTAATGTAAAACTGCTTTAGTTTTCTTATTTTCCTTCTATTTAGGGGTGTCTTCTACTTACGAGGCCGAAATTTTGGCATATTTTCAGAAATTAATTGTGAGAAAACTGTATAAGATAATTAGATAACTTTTGTTGTATTACTTTTGCACATCTTTAAACTTAACACTTTGTTAAATTTTAAGTGTGTATAGCAAATCATTCGTTGTTTATATGGGGTCAATATGGGGTCATCAAAATTTTAGGGGTCATTTTTCTGGTATCATAACTACCCCTTCAACTTGCCCGAAATGAGAAAAATTAATTTTATTTATTTTTAGTTTTACAATGGCTATGTTTCTTTGAGTACGACTTTTTTTAAATTAAGAATTGTTTTTAATATAAATTTTTTTGAAAAAGTTAAATTTTCAAAAATATTTTTTCACCTTTTGGAGGGAGTAAAAATTAAACAAAAAAATTAAAAAAATCGTACTTGGAGAAGCAGAAAGAATTGTTTGATAAAGAAGTGGGCAAAAAATTGGTTTAATTCGATGAAAATTGTTGGTAGAAGTGAAACCAGAAAGTTTAAGAAATGCGATTTTCGGGAAAACGCGTTTAAAGATAGGAAAAATGGTCGAAACGTATGGAGGCGGCTATCTTTTGGGCTTCGTTTACCCATGAAGGAATGCGAATTTTACAAAACCCTTTATATGGCGTATTCCTTAGATCCTCTATATATTGAAAATAAAATAAAAAAAAATTTATTTAAAAAATATCTATATAAATTTTCCATTATCTGATTTTATTATTTTCATTTCTTTTATTTTCCTTTACCCCCAAACATTTCTCTTTCTGTAAAGGCTTAGGCTTTTTTGCTCTTTCATTATTATTATTTTTTTGCCAGAGCCGCAGTTCCCTTTCGGCTTCTGCCTTTTACCTGGCTGCAGAATGATGTGCGGACTATTTGCGCTATAAATATAATAGTTCTAATTTCGCACTAATGCATGGTAATCCGTAAGCTCAAAACCCAAAACTAAATGCCGCGCCAGGGAGTGTCCTGTGGCCAGTGTCCTGTGTCCGTGTGTGATTTATCGCGGGCCGCAAGGAGAACACAACCAGGAGGCGGGAGGTCAAACAAATCATTTTGCACACAAGGATGAGGCCACTGAGGGAGAATGTCAGGATGCAGGCGCTACGCTGGACAATTGGCAGCCACGCGGAGCTGCAGATAAAATAATAAACTGGACATGCAAAGCGGCGCAGCCACTGCACCCAAAATTTACGAGCGCTGCTGCAAGCGGAAACGGAAACGGAACGGAAACGGAGACGGAAACGGAGACGCAGCCGGAAGCGGCACACAGAGAGCCTCCAAAAAAAGAACTGCAGAGCGACATTGATGTTGCCTAAGTCCGAGCCCTGATTTAGTGGCATGTAATGAGCTCCGTCTGGTTGGGATCTGGGCATAAATCATGCGGCATTAACAGCTGCTGCTTGGCCACATCAAATCCGAGTTAAGTTTTCCACGCTGAAGCTGGGGAGCAGTTGCCAAAACGAAACAATTCTCGAGCAGGGCCATAAAACAAATCGCTTTGGAATTGCAGTTTAAATATTTCTGCACAATTTTTCACTGGTCCAAAGTCAGGCAGCAGTGTGGCACGAGGACTCCCTCCTCCTCACATGTGCAGTCCTTTGCATTATTTAACTTTTGCCAAAGGATGATGCTGAAATAATTTGCAGTTTGCAAACCGAAAATTTATGACTTTGCCAGTTGATTTCTTAGCCGTTTGAGTGATTGCACAGGGGGGGGAAATGAGGGAGTCCTTGGTCAGGACACGACCGAACTGGACTCAACCGCAACACTCGCACACACACACACTGCTGCTGCCACACTGTAACCCCGCTTTGTGGCAGGGCATTCGGCAGGAAAATTGCTTCCTTTGCTCCTCCGACTCTCTTTCTCCTTCAGAGGCTTTATCTCTCTGTGAATGTGGCCATAGATGTGACCCATGACCTGGCCCAGGACCTAGCAGGTCCTTTGCCTTGAGTACTTGGGCGCCGCTCTGCTGATTTCGATTTGCTTTGCACTTCTCCACTGCCAATGTGTGCGAAATTAATTATACGAATTGCCATTTAAAGTAACTCGAGTGTTGAAAACTAATTAATTTGTTGGCACTGACACACACAGAGGGTCCTTGCAGCTCTTAAACTTAAAGCCCATCATTAAAGGATATCTCCAGCCCAAAACTTTTATTTCGAGCAAAGACACCCTTTGAAGAGCGAATATGATGGTTAGCCGAGTGTAACGAGTGGATAAATCATTCGTAGGATATGGTTTGTGTAACGCAGGACGAAAGGATGCCTGCTTTAATGGCTGACAAAGAAAACTTTCACTCCTTTTTGAAGTCGCAGCAGGCTGAACAATATATGCAGAAAGGCAGCCGAGTGCTGCCATTTAACGACCCCAATGCCTGGGCTCCTTGTGCTCCTTTCTCATCCTGATTCTCCCTGATGTTCCCTGTGCTGCCTGTGCTCGTTGTCCTGGCTCATAAATGCCTGGGCAAGGCCTTAGAATTGAACAATTTAAGGCCCCGTCTGCGGTGTGGCCCATTATAGCTGCCGCAGTGGCTTTTGTTGAATGGAAAACCCGGCTCCAGCCGTTCCTCCTGCTCCTGCTAGTCCTTTGTTGTTATTTTTTACCGCCTCGGGTTATGAAAACTAAAACATGGCGGAGAGAGAGAGAGAGAGCGGGCCAGCACTTTGCGGTAAACTACACACTTGGCACTTGACACCTGCAAAGGCAGACACGACACACACACACACGATACGCATACGCCACGTTGTCCCCAAATTGCCCTAAAAGCGTAAAACAGCTAAAAACATCTAGTAGGAAGTCTCAGATGCGTCTGCCACCGAAAACCCGGGATCCCAGGACCCAGCTATCCTGTTGGCCTGTGTCCCCCTTTCGAGCCCATTGTTTATTAGCGCCCAGCCAGTGGCTTTTCCAGCACACCATTCTGTGTGTGTTGTTTGTGGGGCCTCCATTGTCTACCCGTGACTCCGCTGCATGCGGCTGTTGTCGCCTTTAGGTCACCGTGTCACCTCTGCGGCAGCAGCGGCGGCAGCAGCCCAGAGCTGGGAGCTCGGGTTAAGGACGACGACGGCCAGGGAGGCCTCGGGAGATCCCCTCTTCCTGAGGGGTTTCGTGTGGCAGAGATACTTTTTATTATGCTGCTGCAATGGCTGCACGCGGCTGCGGATTTTTTGGTGCAACCAAAAACAGGCAATTAGGGTAGCTGACAATTAATGTTGGACGCCATTTATTTTGCATGCTCTGCAGCACACAGAGCGGCCTGCTTAACCCTGGGCCAAGTTTTACATTTGAATAAAGAACAGAGAAGCTGTCAAAGGTGAGGTTTTTAGCCTTAAATTTAAAATAATTGCTGCTTAAGGGAAGAAAGAGTAGAAATTGTGGATCTCTGTCACTTGAACAAGCTAAAAAATCATATAAAAGCTGTCAAAGGGTTGACGTTTTACTGTTAAATTTCAAATAATTGCTGCTTAAAAGAAGAGACAGAAGAAACCGGGGATCTCTGCAGCTTGTACAAGCTAAAAAATCATATAAAACCGCTTAAAAATGTACTGTAGAAGCTGTAAAAGGTGAAGTTTACCCTTAAATTTAAAATAATTGCTTCTTAAGGGAAGAAAGAGGAGAAACTGGGGATCTCTGCCACTTGAAGAAGCTAAAAAATTATATAAAAGCTGTCAAAGGGTTGACGTTTTACTCCTAAATTTCAAATAATTGCTGCTTAAGAGGAGAGACAGGAGAAACTGGGGATCTCTGCAACTTGTAGAAGCTAAAAAAATCATATAAAACCGCCTAAAAATGTACTGTAAAAGCTGTCACAGTTGAGGTTTTACTCTTAAATTTAAAATAATTGCTGCTTAAGGGAAGAAAGAGGAGAAACTGGGGATCTCTGCCACTTGAAGAAGCTAAAAAATCATATAAAAATGCTTAAAATGTACTGTAGAAGCTGTCAAAGGTGAGGTTTACCCTTAAATTTCTATAAATAGATGTTAAAGAGGAGAAACCTGAGATCTCTGCAACTTGTACAAGCTAAAAACTCATAGAAAACCCCTTAAAAATGGACTCCTTTAAAACCACTTTCGAAAAGTCCAACTATTCTTAAACAATTATAAATTTAAAGCTCTTTCTCTTTCTCATTTACTCATTTGCTAAGCTGTGAAGTGTGAGGAAAAATGGCTTTCCACTTTTAATTGAAGTGCCGGAGAAGAGCTCGGGTTAGCTCTTTTCCCCTAGACAAACAATGTATCCATAACGAGCACTGGGAGCACAACAGGTCAGCTTTAGCAAATAGTAAAGGTAAAGGTAAGCCAGGGGGGAAAAAAGAGCGAAAATCAATAAGCCAAGCTGGCAACAGGCCCAGACACATACCACAGCCAGTTATGGCAGCTTGTTACTTTCTTACAGAGCCGCTGTCCATTGACATCTCTGGAAGATGACTCCCTGGCCCTTTGCCATTCACTTGACCGGGACACTCGCCTTGTCCTGCCCCTCGATATTCCTGTCCTGTTATAACCTCCTTTTGAGGGGAAGCTGACAGTTCTTTAAGCTGCTTGACGGTGCGGTTTTTTCCCTGTGCCCTACAATCGCATTAATGGCCAGGAAATCCATTGGTTTTATGGAATATTTTCCCGACCAGTCAGCCAGCCAGCCAGCCATTTAGGACACAAGCAGAATGGTTCTCCTCACTCACATCCTTCCTGGCTTTCAGCTGTTTGACAATTTATGTTATTAGGACATATCAATACGGGGGGAGGTCGTCCCTCTATGCTCGTCAAAGGATGTTTTTGCGGTTGCTGCGGTCCCCACATCGCAGCATAGCACAGCGAACTCGTAATTTAATGAGTGGTTGAGCTTAATCCACTTACATGCTTTATTGTGGTCGTTCCTGCATTCCATCCCTTTGGTCCTGGGGACTGCAATTGATGCCGTTGCGGTTCGCAAATCGAAAAACAAATGCTGTCACTACATTTGA